>VNJU01003042.1:0-92155 GCA_008042675.1 Drosophila seguyi | reverse complement strand
TTTTAGTCGGGTTTGGGTTTTTCTTCTTAGTTTTTTTATGCGATTTTTTCTGCATTCAAAATCTTTTATATCATTTTTGGTAAAATTTTGAAAATTTTTACGATGTAGCCTTTTATTGTTTTTTTTTTTTTGAAAAAATGGGTAACATTTTTTACTTAAGACCTTTAATAGTTTTTTGATCATAACTTGGCTAAAACTGAACCGATTTCAGTCTGGTTTGAGTTTTTCTTCTTGGTCTTTCAAGGAGAACAATTCTGAAACTGGCGAAGCTGAAGTTTGATATTTGCCACAACAACTACTACATGTCTGTTACAACAACATAAATGCGTGATCGTCTGGGCCACCTTAGTGTTGGACGGGAAGTACTGGGGTCGGTTCTGGCTTGGTTTTGGTAGCATCCTCCTCGTCCTGGCCCGGCTCCTGGTCCACCTCCTCCTGATCCTCCTCGCCATATCTTTTATAAACTGATATAAATTTTCCGAATTTCCAACCTAATAGTTGCTAACACCTTCAATAGTTTTGTGATCATAACTTGGCTTAAACTTTAACTACTTAAATTGGGTTGTTTTAATACATTTCTCGAAAATCGGTTAATAATGTATTTGTCACAAACATACAAATATTTAAGACATAAATGAACTCGGGCTCGATCCCGTTTTTATTGCAAATTCTAACCGGTCACCCGGATACAACTGAAAGCCACAAGGGGGCGGAATGTCAAGTCACTTTCATTATCAACAAAACAATGGAACGGAGGTCATAGGGCTGCCACCGAAACGGGGAACACTCTTTGCTGGCATTTTACCCAAAAGAAAAAATAAAATTTTTAAGTAGCAGCAAGAAATTCGAATTTTAAAAGATTTTTTCCAAGTTTTGCCTTAATTTTAATTTAATGATTTCTTTAAATATTGTAAATATTTTAATTAAAAAAAAGGTATATGCCCTGAATTGATATTTATTGGCAACATTAAGTATTTTAGAATATTTATAATAAATTTTTCTTCAATTTGCCCCAAAGATTTCCTCAAAAATTAAATATTAATTTCTATAAAAATAAAGTATACAACATGCATTTTATTTTTTTATTTTTGTAATTATTAAAAATGTAAAAATATTTTCCTTGGCTTCTGGTTTTTCCCAATAATTTCTTTAAATATCTCTATTAATTTTGATATGAATAAGGTCTACACCCTTTTTGGCTAAGCGAAACGTGCCAGAACGACTAAGGGCCATTAACGCCAGGCTGGCGGTGGATTCAGCGGGCGGGAGAAGGTAAAAGGCAAACGCAAAGGCAAAGAGGAATTTCTTGATTAAGTAATAGGAATGTCGGGTTGGTACAGAAATGTCAGCGGCATTGGCTTTGACATTTTCGCACTGGCTCTGACAGTGCTGTCAGTCCCCAGACTGCCTCTCGTCCAGGCTCCTTGAGTTCGAACAGGACATGCATACATATGTATGTGGCAAACTAGAAGACTTACAAAAATCGTAATCACTTTTTAATAAAATTTTAATGTTTCCTAGCTTATGTTTTTTTTTTTTCGTAATTCTGAGCTGGTAATCGTGCTTAATTAGATGAATGGGGTACACTTTGAGACCATATCTCCAACTGCGATTTGTGAAACTTGGCATAAATTATTCATAAAACAAAAGACAGCAGGAAAAAAAAAACACACACACACACACACAGAGAGACTCACACAATGCGCAATTGCTCCCCAGAGACTCATGCCGCTGCCACGCCTCCTTCGTCCGCCTTTTTTGAGGGCATTTAAGCCGATTTAAGTCGCTTAATACACATGCACAGAACGCAGGTCCTTCAGCAAATACAAGGGTATGTATGCGTTAGTGTGGGTGTGGGGGCGCAACAAGGATCAGCAAAAGTGGTTTGCAAAAGAAAATAAATAAATTAAAAATAATAAAATTAAATAAAAGTGGTTAGTAATGGGAAAAATGAAAAATTTTAACTGTTTATGTTGACCTAAATCAACCTTAATTAATAACGAATTCATTTAATTAATAAGTTCCGTTTCTCTTTTGTTAATTCTTAAAATTTTTCCTTTGATTATAATATAATTCAAATATCTACTTGAAGCCCTAAGAATATTGCATAATTTATATATTTTAGCCTCTTTATTACACAAATATAATCTTTTAAAATCAATTTACACGGTAACTTTGGGTCGACTTACCTCGCAAAACATTTATTACGCTTCAATCTTAATGCCAAAAAATGCGGAAAAGCTTCATAAAAGGGAATGAAATTACCACAGGCTCTCTCTGTGTGTGTGGAGGACAACAGCAGCGACAGCAACAATCAAAAAACGGGCAGGGGGACTTAAAAACAAGAAAAAAAAATAAATAAAAAATAAAATAAAATAAAGAGAGAAAACGGGGCAAGGGGGAAATGAAGTGAATCTGTGTATAAATTTAATTTGGATTCCTTTTTTTTTTTTGTTTTTGTAGCTGAACGAAAATGTCACATAATCAAATTTTTTAAACGCAAGCGATTTAAGAGTTGCGGCTGGGAAGGGGGACCAGGACCAGGACCAGGACCAGAACCAGGACCATTTCGGGTGCGGGGATGCAGGCGGCGTGAGGTGAAGTGCTCTGTTCGGGACTCCTTGCGATGACATATGAAATATTAACAAGAGAGCGAAGCTCTGTACCTAAAGAGTGCGTGTTTTTGTGGCAAGCGGGAGGCGGGAGGCGCTGATTGGGGGAGGAGGAGTAATGGGTCGGCGGCAGCGGCAGCGGTGGAGGATCAAGCAAGTCGCGCAATTCGCCATCAAGCGTGAAAACAAATTTACTTTAACGATTCAGGGAATAAGGCAGGCGTCGTGAAGCTAACCCCGAACAGGAAATACCCTTTTAAAAATATATTTAGAAACTATTAACATATATATAAGATATTCTAATATTTAGCAAGTTATTGTATATATTTCACATAAATGTAAACTAAAATAAAATAAAAGAAATAAATAAATACAGTCAATAAATAAAGTGTGTTTGGGTCAACATTTTAAGAAAAATTACGTATACGCACTGTTGTAATTTATTTCAAATTAATCCTTAAAATTTAATTTAATCAATGATCAGTAAGGGTACAAAAAGGTATTTTATTTTTATATTATCCCTTTGAATATATATATATAATTTTCTACATTACCTTCTCTCAATATCAAAATAACCCCTGGTTAGGGCAACATCAGCTGGAAGATAAAGCAACGTTCTCTGCCTGTCGTCCGTCTATTTGTCTGTTTGTATATAAATTAGAACACATCAAAAGTTTGTGACATTAAATTTCGGTGACCCCATACCGTAACATTCCCCCCGAACCTTACCTCATGTCGCACATGCCACGACACACGCCCAGCGATTGGGCCGCAGATAAATGTTCCAGCGGAATGAGTCTGCGGCGGAGTCCGGGGAAGCTGGGCATGCTGATGCCGTTGACAGTAATGATGCTAAGCGGGCGCGAGAATACTGAATTCGGGTCCGGGTCCCGGGTCCAAGCTTCAAATTCAACTTTAACCGCAACAACTACCTCAAGCGTGGCCCCAAACATCTTACGGGTTAACCACAGTAACCTGAATTTATTAGTACAAGTTGGTTGTCTTCAAGCCTAGGGAAAACTTTATACAACTTTAAAACAATTTGTTGAACTTTTTAAAATCAATTAAAATTATTATAAATTTAGATTTAAATATCATTATTAAAACAAAAAAGAATAACTAAAAAAGGAACTATATCTTCATTATTTTATACTATATTCCTTTACATAAAGTTTATATTTTTATTTTTTACATTTCAGAAAAATTCTTTAATTTCAAATTTAACGATTTTGTCTTCTCTTTTTTCTGGAAATTAAACCTTAAATCGTTTCAATTTGTTTTCTCAAGTTTATGTTGTAAATAGATTTATTTACATACCAAATTTTAAATCGATCTGCTGAGATTTTTATGGTATATATCGTAAATAATATTATATTATATATATTTTATGAGGGAGTGGCCACTGTGGCACGCACACAGGTTGTGCCTTTAACCAGAAGAAGACGGTCACGATGAAGGTTGGCTTGATTAAATGCTCGGTGTGGCAAGGGGGATGAGTGGGTGTGGGGTGTGGGGTGTGGGGTATATGGGGTATATGGGGTGTGTGTGTGTGTCTGCGAGCGTGAAAATGCAATGACAACATCCCGAAAAAGGCGATTACACAGACCCATACACACACACATCCGATTTTTTTTTTTGGGGGGCGATGCCTTCACGTATGCCATTACGTTGGGTTACGTTACGCATACGCCGCGACCACTTGACTTCTTGCAGTCACGAATTCCAGAATCCTGGAGTTTGACACTGAACAACAAGACAAAATAATAAATAATATATATATATATATATATATATCGTATAACAAATAAATTAAATAAATCTATAAAAATAAATGAAGCCTTACCTTATTTAATTATTTATTATTTCAAGTGAATAATTCCGAATTTCTTCTCCAGTGTCACATGTCACTTTTCTTCACTCTCCCTCCCACCTTTTGATGTTCTTTCTTATCGTTCATTCGGAGTCTGTCTGGATTTTTATCTCGCTCCCTTCCCTAACTTACTTTTGCTTTTACTTTTCATATATGTATAGTATGTTCATGCTAACGTTTTCCGAAAGGAAACAGGAAAAGTTGGGCGGAGACTGAAGACTGTCAGCTGTTTGAAGGCTTCCACACACACACACACACACGTCGCCTGATATAATGCTAATGGAATGGAAGCTGTGCTATATGCTGTCTCCGATTATAATGGCGGATCCAGCAGCAAAGACCCGCAATGAGAACCGCAAATGAGGGCAGCTAAATAAGCACCGAGAACACTGAGAAAAACAAGGTGAGATCAATTTAAAATTCTTGAAAATTAACTAGGGATATGCTGCTGAGAAAAAATGTTGCACTGGAAAAAGTTGCTCTGGAAAAAGTTGCTCTAGAAAATGTTGCTTTTTAAAAATGTAATCTAAAAAATGTTGCTCTGGAAAAAGTTGCTTTAGAATATGTTGCTCTGGAAAATGGTGCTCTGGAAAATGTTGCTTTAGAAAATGTTGCTCTGGGAAAAGTTGTTCTAAAAAATGGTGCTCTGGAAAATGTTGCTCTAGAAAATGTTGCTATTTAAAAAGATTATCTAAAAAATGTTGCTTTAAAAAAGGTTTCTCTGGAAAAAGTTGCTCTAGAAAATGTTGCTTTAAAAAATGTGGCTTTAGAAAATGTTGGTCTGGAAAATGGTGCTCTGGAAAATGTTGCTCTGGAAAAAGTTGTTCTAAAAAATGGTGCTTTGGAAAATGTTGCTCTAGAAAATGTTGCTCTGGAAAATGTTGCTCTGGAAAATGTTGCTTTAGAAAATGTTGCTCTGAAAAAAAGTTGTTCTAGAAGAAAATGGTGCTCTGGAAAATGTTGCTTTAAAAAATGTTGCTCTAGAAAATGTTGCTCTGCAAAATGTTGCTTCAAAAAAATGTTGCTCTAAAATATGTTGCTCTGGAAAATGTTGCTCTAAAAAATGTTTCCCTAAAAAATGTTGCTTTAAAAAATGTTGCTCTAGAAAATGTTGCTCTACAAAATGATGCTCTGGAAAAAGTTGTTCTGAAAAATTTTGATATTGGGCCGTAAGCATGTTGAGCAAGAAAATAACTTTAAGGCCTAATAATTCCCAAAAAAACAGTTGTAAAACTTTTAACTTTATAAATTTAAAACTTAAACTTTTGGCTATGAAAAAAATACATTGACGAAGTCCTTCAAAATAAACCCTTTGAATTAAATTATATTTAAAATTATTCCGTGTGTAGCAGCTGTGGTAGGACCTTCGCGTCCTTCGCTTTCATAATGTAGTTTAACCCATTCTGCCCCCCCTCTCTTATGTGTGTGTGTGTGCGTGGGTGCGCCCCCTTTTCGCCAATGAATATTAAAATATTTGTTGTTACGTTCAAAAAAAACTTTTAATTGGATTGCAGCGTTTTTAATACTCTCATGACCCTCCCCCACTTCTCTCTCTTATGCCCCTTTTGCGAGAATTTTTCGTCGCTGGTCACACACAAAATTGTGCACAAAACTGAAAAATCAATTAAAAAACGGTCGTTTGTCAGTTTGACGCGTTGATATAATGAAATATGCAACAAGAGCGATAAAAAGTGAGCGGGTTTAAGTCCGCCGAATAATCGGAAAAGCCACCCTTGGATTAAATGTGAAATGTCAACGTTCAGCTTTTAAAGTGACTTTCGGTGAACGCGATCAAATCAAGAGTGTTTCGTGATGTAAAATAAAAATTAAATAACATTATAATAGTTAATAATTGCATCTGTAAATATTACTTCTGAACTATTTCTTATTTACTTGAAATCAAAGACAGCGACCATTTTTTTTTCTGGTATGGTGGTCAGTTTTTATTAGATAAATTATACATTTTACTTTTTTTTTTGGGCTTTTTTCGCTTTCCATTGGTTTTTGTTTCTTTTTTTTGTTGTTTTTTTTTTTATAAATATTTGATCTACATATAGTTTACATATTCATTGTGTATATATATTTCATTTATAGCCATAGAACAATTATCACATCTTACATATGTATGTTGGCTACCCTTAAACGTATCCATTACATGTTTACTCATATGTATGTTTGTGTGTGAGGGGGTGTGGTGTGTGTGTGGTGTGTGGTGTGTGGTGTGTTGTGTTGTGCATTGTTGAAGAATGAATATAACCATAGGAGGGGTTAGTTGGGTGCATGCTATAAGCTCCTAGTTGCTGGTAGCCCATCTTCCATGTCCCCATATCCGGTAGTGCAAAAACTTTTCACATTTCCCAAGTCATACCATTTTCTTTATATTTTTTTGCTTTTCTTTTTGGTTTCCTTTGCCTTCTGATATTCCCCCATCTTCTGGGTAATAATTAGACAACGGCTGCATCGGAAAGTTTGCTCATTTATATTGTATAAACATTGCCTTTGGCCAGTTCCGGATCCGCCACTGTTCTTGGCCTTCGGTTCCGGCGACTTTTGCCTCAACAAAAAAACAGTAAGAAACTCAACATAAAATATATACTGTAAGCTACTTAGAATTTAAGTTTTTAATAAATTATCTAGCTTCTTTAACATTAAATGTTTTCCGGCAAAGACAATGAATAAATTAAAAAAAAAAAATAAATATTGGTGGCAGGAGGAAAACAATAAAATATGGACAATATTACGGGCACATGTATAATTTTTTGGAATATGCCAGCTGGCGATGACGACGACCTCGGGAAATGGCCTATAAAATAGCTGAAATTGGCGGTGCCGCCGGCATTTTCCTCATTTCCATTTAATTTTTGAAGTCGACGCTGAGAAGTATGCTACATATTTCGCCCGATCCAAGTGTGCGCGCGTGTGTGTGTCGCAGCCATATGGCCTCTGTGTGTGTGTGTGTGTGTTTGTGTGCGTGAGTCTCTTTGGACGTGTGCTTGGGAGTGTGTAAGCGGCTTTGTGTTAAACGTTTTAGCCTGGCGGCGCTGTCAGTCGGCAAATTTCAAAGGTTGGCCAAGACACCAACAAGGGCAAAGGGCACAAAGGCACACGCACACACACACACACACACTTACACATGCACACAAAGGCAAAGGAAAAGTCAAAGGAAAGGGACAAAGCAAATGGGAAAAGGAAAAAAGGCTCAGGCACAGACTCAGGCAGGGGCAGGCGGAATTGGTAAATGCATTAGTTATTTAAAGAGTGAAAACATTTGTTTTGGCCTGTTGCCCTCTCACGCCTTCCGTTCTGGCCAACAACAAGGCTGTTTGTTGCCGCCGGAAACGATGACGATGATAATGGTAATGGCCATGCTAATGGCAATGCAGATGCCGATGCTACAGTTAAGCCTCTATAGCATGAACGGAGGGAAACGAGGAAATATTTAATACATTCTCTGATAAGCTAAATCAATGTTAAAATTAAAATTTAAAATAAAATTATATTATTAAATTATAGATATAAACAAAAAAGGTAAACCTATTTTTATGTAACTTCCCATCGTTTTAAATTCCATTATTTTAGGTTTAAATAATAAAATGTATACAAATTTAAACAATCATTCGCCTTTTTGGCTGTTGGCTATCAACATTAAAATAAAAGTTAAATATGCATAGTGCTTAAATCGATTTTTATCGATATTTTTTTATGGGGAAACCAAAGTTTTAAAAATCATAACTAAGCAAAAATTACATAAATATTTCATTTAAAATGCGGTTTTCTGTTATTTTCTAAGCCAGCTTAAAACAGTCTGCATAGCAAGTTTCAAAATGTTCAAAATTGAATTTTTTTTTAAATAAAAAAAAAAAATTTTTTAATTTAATAAATTAAAAACCTTTTTTCGCATTATTCTATTATTCATTAATTAAGACTGAAATGGCAAATTGGAATACATAAGACTGGCTTTTTGGGCAGCTTAAGACCTGAAATATTTTGCATTCTTGAAATCGATATTTATCGATACATTTTTATGATATCTCCTTGGACCAATCAAAGCTTAAAAATGCTATAACTAAGTCAAAAAAGCAGTAAATTCAATTTGGTAAACAGTTTTGTGTTGGTTTTTCAAGGGTTAATAAATCTGCATACTTCATATAAAATATTGAAAAATTAAATTTTTTTCAAATTTTGAAAATTTTAATGATGTAACCCCTTAGAAAATTTTGAAAAAAATGATCACAAAATTTTTTGTTGCGGACATAGCTAGATCAATTCGGATTTTGATGCTGATCAAGAATATATATGATTTATAGGGTCGGAAATGACTCCTTCACTCAGAAAAACACAAAAACTGACCTTTAAATTTTTAAATTTTACTAAATATTTAATATTATTCATTTTTGATGTAAACGAAAATTAAGAGGAATTTAAAGAGAAAATAAGTTATGAAATTATAAGATGAATTTCTTTTGTAGCTTGAGTTCTAAATGATAAATTATTGTTTATGGAAATGTTATTAATTATATAAAAAATTCTCTTGTTTACCCAAATAATATCATTTACACCCTAAAAAATAATAAAATAGCATTATTTAAAAAAAAAAACTAAATTTAAATCAACATTTTATGGAAATTTGCCATTCAAATTTGAGTTTCTCAAGAAGAAAATCGACATCTCAGGTAACTGAGAAGTTGTGTGCGTGTGTGACCCCCTCTCTTTGTTTGTGTGGGTGAGGTGTGCGGGTGTGCGGGTATGTGTGTGTATTTGTGCAAGTGGGAGAATCCAGGAGAAAGCTACAATTATGCCGCCCGCTTAGTAGATGCACTCCCCGAGCAGATCGCACTCGCCCTTCTCCAGCGGCTTGAGCCACAGCGGATTGTAGTTGGGGCAGAGCTTCCGATGGATGGGTATGCGGATCTGGACGGGCGTCGTGGCCACGCCCTCCCATCCGGTGTGGCCCCCGCCCGGCACCTCGAAGCGGGTGCCGTCCGACCTGTTGCACTGCATGCTGAGCGGCTCCTGGACGTACATCGTGTACAGCTGGTCGATGCGCGGCTGACTCCACTGGATGCTCCGGTAGTTGGACGACCTGGCGCCATTCAAGTGAACGCCATGCTGGTGCTCGGTGCTACGAGAAATATAAAAAAATATTATATATATAAAAAAAATTGTTAATATCATTGTAAATATATTGAAATTTTGATTTATTATAAAATCGATAATCTCGATAAGTATGTACATTGTTATTATAATTTAGTGCAATAAATAAAAATTTAAAAATATATGAATAAAAAAATAAGTAAAGAAAATATGGGAGCTTAGTATTAGTTAATTATTATTTACTTCAATTACTTAATTTTATATTATCTTAACGAAAACTTGTCGATCTTTATCGAGTGTTGCAAAACAAATAAAATATAGAAATTCTTTTTACCAACTCAAAAAATATTATATCTTCAAGACTAACCTTATTTTATTAAATCACAAATGGGTATATAAGATTTTATTATAATTTTATTACGGCTTAAAAATATATTATCGATAGTATATCGATAAAGAGAAATTGGTATATATTTATAACTGAAACCGATAAACTGAGACTTAAGTTCGGTATTACAGAGCGGAAAACTCTGGTATAATATATTTATATATTTATTTTTTAATATATTCATTTTTTATGATATTTTGACAACAGTAAAATCTAAAGAATTATAAATTGTATATATCAAAATTTAAAAATAAAAATTATATAAAAAAAAAATCTTATTTAAAAAAAAACTAAACTAAAAAACTAACAAATCAAAATTGTTATACGTAAATTTTTTCTATTTTCTTGATTAATTTTACCAACATATTAAAGAATAATATACAATCTTTAGCCGCATCGCTAATTAATCGAATTATTTCCCATCTTATATCGATTAATTTATATATATCGTAATCCCTGGTCTGCTTCCTTCTTTAAGGAATAAAATAAGACTGATCTGAGACATTTCTTGAACTCAAATTCATAAAACCTTTAAGAAAAAGTGAAAAGCAGCCTAACGAGCTCTTTGCCAGAAATGTGACTAATTGGTTTTTGAATAACCCAAAAAAAAAAAAAAAAGAAGAAAATGTTAATTCGATTTGTCTTGATCGCTGAACCCTAAAAACCGCTGAAAGTCCTCTGATTTTGAGCCATGGCTGCAGGCGGCCAGAGCATTCCTCTCAACTGACAACTGCTCTCTATATTCTGTTATTTTTCGGTTTTTTGTCCGTATTTTTGCCCATTTTTTGCTTCCTTTATTTCAACAATTATAACGCCCATGCACAGCATTCATGGCGTTCCATCCATCCGTCCCCGAGGGCGTTTCTGCGGCGTTAATGGAAGAAATATTTTTTAATCTACGCAACGCCACCGACGACAGATGGGTTGGTGGGGTTTGGACCTAGGGCCCGGAGTCTGGGTCTGTGCCGGATGGAGGGGGGCATCCTTCGGGCTTGCTGCCTGGGCGTCTTTTTGTGCATCAAAGGGAAAACTTTTCGGCATTCCTTTTCGGGTGCCCAATTCCTTGGCGCATTCATAACGCCGAAATGCTCTTTGTTCCCTCTCCTCACATCCACGGCAGCCCAGCCTCGAAAGGTGTTCGCTAATTGCCAACTTTAAGCAGCTGAGCATCGGGGGGAATGAACGGCACAAAGTTTGCATTAGATTAGGGCCGCCGCAATGAGAGGCTCAGAGCTGGGACCGAATCCTGGAATGCGGCGGACGTCCTTAGATGAGGAGTAATTTCCGTGCCCCGCCAGCGGCGCCTGGCTTTGGCCCAAAAAGTTCAACTTGTTTGTTGAGGTCACATTTTCCACTCAGTCCGACTTAAGTCATTATACTCGTTATACTTGGGGAATAGACCGTAAGCCACACAAGTAACAAGTTGTGGCCACTAATTGAAAATGGGTGGAAATCACGGGGGGAAAATAAAGCAAATAGAAAGGAAAACTCAGCAAATTGAACTTCATTTCAAAAATAAAACTAAAAAATATTAGACAATCGAAATTAAATACAATAAAATACAATTTTAGAGGCAACAAAAAACTGATCGACTAAACCTTGAAGTGAAAACATTGAAATAACAAAATTTAACTAGAAATTTTATATATCTAGTTAAAACTTTTATAAACTTCGGAAATGTCTTTGATATTACATTATTTTTAATGAGTTTTAGATATTAAACGACTGAAAAAAGGTTTTCTCAACCAAAACTATACCAAACTTCGATAAACTTTACAAATGTAATCGATTTTATACTGATTTCAAAGATAAGTACGTTAAATCATAGTGGTTTCTACAATATTTATATAGAAATCTTATATCTATCTATATATCTATCTTAGACTTAAATATAACTTGAAAATATTTTCAAAAGCACAAAGAATTAAAATATAAAAAAGTTCGATATATAATTTATTCGCTAATACTATCGATAATATTATCGATAAATAATATAGGTTCATTGTTTTTGAATTTTCAAGACAAATTCCGAGACTCACCGCTTCATGTAGATAAAGTAGTTCTCCAGCGTCTCCTCGGAGACGGAGCTCTTGCAGACCTCCAGCTTGGTGGCCGGATAATAATGGATATAGTTGACGCACATCTCGTCGCTGATGGAGAAGCCACCCAAGGCGGCGGTCTTGTCGCCCTTGGAGTTGTAGTAGCAAGTGGTGACCAAGGCATCGCCCTGAACAAGGAAAATGTTAAGGAAAGGATTTCAAAAAGGGTTTAAAAAACGTTTCAAATGGCGTTAAAAAAAAGGATTTTAAAAAGCGTTAAGAAGAAGTTTGTACAAAATCAATTTAAAATAAAAAATAAATAATAAGATTTTCCTGCTCACCGGCAGCACACGTGGCTTGTAGTGCAGCGTGCGCATCTCCTGGAAGTGATTCGAGTAAAAGTCATCCCGGTTCACCTCGCGCAGCTCCTGTTCGCCGCGAAAGTGCCGCGTGAGCACCCGAACGCCCCGCAGATGCGTATGCAGCTGGGACCCAAAGATAATGATACCGGTGGCGGGCAGGGCGGCCTTGGTGCAGTCCGCCACACAGTAACCGCTCAGCGGGAAGGCCGTCTGGCCGGGCGGAATGGCCATCTTGTCGGTATACTCGAGGCCCAGTTCCATAACGGCGGCATCGTATTGCCGCAGCACCTTGGACATCTTGATGCGAAAGCCCGAGTTGTCCACGAGGCCTGCCATGATGGTGATGATGATGATGATGATGATGTCAATACTTAACCCAATCCCCTTGCTGCTCCCTCGCTCGCCCACTCACCTGCCTTCATCTCTGGATTATTGAAATGCACCTCCAGGCGCACGTAGGGATTGAAACCCGGCCCGCCAATGGGCAATCCTGCTTCTGGGGGATACGTAAAAGTGCTGGCACCCATGGCCCAGAGTGCCATCACCTTGGAACAGACCTTGGCCTTGGCCGGCAGCTTCTCGCAGTCGCCGTTGTACAGGGGTATGTCCTCGTGCTCGCCGGCCTCGCAGTGGAACACCTCCATGTGGTGAATGATGCCGGGTGTGCGGATGAGTGGCTCGAACTGGACAATGTGATGGCGATGGTGGATGACGGTGTCCAAGCGTTGAACGTGACACCAGTAGGTGGTCTCCTTGTTGGGAATCGGTGCCTCTTTCAGGGTGATCTCTACCTGATCCAAGTCGCTGCAAAAAAGGAGATACCACACGGCGTATGAGTAATTTCTTAGCCTCGATATTACGTATACGCCATGTTAACTTACGTCTCTGGAATGAGTATCTTGTCGGCTCGCAGCAATTGCAGCATCTTGACACCGGCCTCATGCGGTGCCGTTACATTTGGCAACGGAAATTGATGATCCTCCAGGGCCAGCTCCGTTTCACCGCGGGCCCATGCCACGTACATGGTGCCCTCCTGGCAAATGAGAGATTGTTGGAAAGGATATAGAATTAAGGATAGCTAAGAGCACGTTCTCCACTCACATGCAATCGCAGATCCAAGGGATCGCAGGTGTCAAACTTGCGCTTAAAGGCCAACGTAAACTCGTCCATCTTGAAGACCTCGCAGTCCTGCTGATAATCCCTACGCACCCACTTGCCATCCGGACTGGTGTAGGTGTCGGTTACCGCATTGAAGAATCCATTCTGATTCTCAAAGAAACAAATATCGGCATCGGCGAGACCGCCGCGCTTCGAGAAGCCCAAATAGAACCATCGATGCTGCTCATTAAAGGCATTCTGCAGATGGAAGAGCACCTCCTGCTTGTACCAGTCCACCATCCAGCTGAGCTTGATCTCCTTGTCGTCCAGGTAGATCTCGTGCAGCTTTGTGTCCGAGAGTCCTGCGGGGAGAAATAGTATTTAAATCTATATTAATACAAGTTTTTACAGAGTTCCTTTCTTTATTTTTTGTTAAGTAATTAATAGAGCTTTGTTTTCTTTCCCATTTTAATTAATTTCCCTTTTAATTAATCAATTAATTAGAGTGTCACAGATTAAATTGGGACACATTTGATTGCAAGACACAATTTCCCATTGGTGTCTTTCGACCTGCGGACAACATTCTTAACGGGGGCAAGGCTCTGCTCCTGGACAGGCCGAGTTATTGCCAACCATTAAGCCGGCTCTTTGTCTGCTTTGGTTACCAAGTCCCAATCTCGGATACGTAGGATCCGTGGAGATGGCGCGATAATCAAGTTGCCTTGTACTAATTACCCAAATAAAAGCAAGCAGCGCGACTTTCATTCATCTCCTGGCCTCCTGGTTAACCCTCTTGAGCTGCACATACACTGGCCGAAAAATGGAAAGCTTTAAGAAGGTAATCTATAAAGGTGTAGCTTTCAAAAAATTTTTCATTAAGCAGATAATCAATTTTTTTAAATTAAAAATTGGACATTTTAAAAACCTGCTTCTCTTAACAATGAGAAAAAGAGAAAACGTATAAATTGCATTTATTTCGTTACTCAAATGATTAAATTAAATTACATTTAATTGAATTTTCTCTCTCTGTTCCGGCTACTCGCGTTGCCCAGACACTTGCCGCGCGGACATGGTGCAAAGGGCAAAGGGGAACGGGGGGATGGATGGACGGCGCGGATTTATGTTGGCAGCAAAGTTGCTCCAAACGGCAGCACATCAGGCACATCAATTACAGCAACAATATCGGACACAACAACAGCAATCGTGGATGCAGTGGAGCGGCAGTAACGAGAGCGAAAGAAAACCCAATAAAATGTCAAATCCAATTGGCAAACACACGCCGAGATCGAGGACATGGACGTGGACGTGAACGTGGACGTGAACGTGGACATGGAGGAGCAGGAGCAGAAGGTCCAGGGCCAGGAGGTGGACCGGGATGTGGATGTGGATGTGGCTTTGCAGAGCACAGTTCGTAAAGTATATCAAACTGTTTGTCAGTTTGAGCAAAACACTGAGGGAAAATATTGTAGAAATATTTCACTTAACTAAGATTGTTAAAATAAATTTAACAATTAAATAAATACAAAACCAGGTAGCTTTTTTGAAGATTTCTTCATTTAAAAATGCACTTTAGGAAGTCTTAATAAATAAGTGGTTTAAATAAATTTAAATATCAAATAAAAATAATATATTGAATCGCTTTTTCAAGATTTCTAAATTGAAAAATGCACTTTAGGTAGTGTAAATAAATAAAAGGGGTAAAATAAATTTAAAAAAAATTTAAATTTAAATATTAACAAATTGCAAAAAATCAAATCACTCCTTTTTTAAATTATTTTAAATATGCACTTAAGCTATTTTTAACAATATAAGGGTAAAAATAATTTGAAATAATATTTAAATACAAAATCAAATCGCTTCTTTCAAGTTTTCAGAATTTAAAAATTCATTTTAGGTAGTCTTAAAAAAGGGTTAAAAATAAATTTGAATATTAATAATTTAATAATAATTTTAATACCTTTTTTCAAATTGTCTTAATTGAAAAATGCACTTTAGATAGTCTTAATAAATATATTTCCACGTTAAATCCTTTAGAATTGTCTCAAAAAGTATTCTAAAATTTTTAACAGATTTATAGAAAGTGCTGCCTACTTTTAGACAGTTTTATAATGGTTTTCAAATCTTTAGAGACTCTTTGAGACAGTTTTAAAATATCTAAACTAATTTATAAAAAAAATTGCCTCATTTAAAACAATACTAAAATGGTTTTTAAGGGCTTAAAGTTTTTCTGCGGCAATTCTGAATATCAGAACTATTTTTAAAAAAGTGTTTCCAAGTCTTAAGAGCTTTTAAAGTGATCTTTCTTTTGTTGAGTTTTTAAATTTTACTTTTACTTACTTAAAGTTTCTTGGACTGTTTTCTCTAAATGTTTGCAAGTGTTTAATTAAAAAGCTAATCAAATATTTTTTTTTTTTTCAGTGCACCTAGATGAAGATACAGACGCAACGAGAGCGAAAGCGAGAGCGAGAAAGCGACAATAAAAACACTCGATTACAATCAAAAGTGACAGGGGAGGAGGCTACCGTGGTTTCCCTTCTTTAGTTTTTTTTTTATTTTAGGTCAGGGAGTGGGTTAAGGAAGGTAGGGGGGTGAGGGGAGGCAGGCCTACCTAGTCTTCCCCTTCCACCCCCTATTCCGGGCAATGGTGCGTTGATGAATTTCGCTTTCCGGACCAGAGCAGTTCAATCAAGTTCAGCGGAAGTAATATGCCCCAAACGAGTTTTGGGTCGAAAGACCCCGTCCTGCTCCCTGGGTGTGTTGTGTGAGAGTGTGTGTTGTGTGTGTGTGAGTGCATTGTGTGTGTGCTTGCCACTAAAATTGATTTGTTACCGTACATATGTCTCACTTCACTTTTACAAGCGGCACGGACGCACACAGGAGACCGCAGGACCACAGGACCTACAGCTACTCCTCCTTCAGTTCCACTTCCCTTTCCGCTTCCACTTCCCTTTCCACATCCCGGTGAAAGTTTGGTAATACGGAACAAATCGCTGTGTGCCTGTTCCGCTGCCATTTCGCAATTGTTACGCTGCGACCCGCAGGCGGTGGCAGCGCGAATCAAAATCGAATTTCGAAAGCAATTCGAAAAGGGGTCACAAACTCATAATTGGCTCGGTTGATCGGTAATTATATTTGCGAATGCCAGTTTCCGGTCTTCTGGGTTTCCGGTTAACCGGTTTTCCCTGTTATTCGTTTTCCATTGTCCTTAAAATTCGGCTTGTTTATTGAAAAATAATATATATTACGAGCTATGTTGGGAGTTAAGTCAGAAATTGGGTAGTAATATATATATATATATCGATTATTTTTTTGTTTTTTCCATTGTTTAGGTGCGATATATTATACAAAATATTGATTTACCGCTAAGCCACATAATTGATTTCGAAAGAAAAGTCCTATATTTTATATGGACAAAAATATATCTATATTAATTTGATATAAAAAATATTAAGGAATTTAATGTCTTGAAATTTTATATATAGAAAAATATACAATAAAAATGTATTTCATATAAATCTATCGATTTTATCGAAAAATTTTATATTTAATAAATAAAAAAAATGAAATATAATATATTATTATAGTTCATGTGTCTCTCTTTTGGAATGAATTTCTGTGATATATTGAACAGAATATCGCTTACACACATTTTATATCAAAATTTTTAAAATCACATTCATATATCGATTTTCCGTCATGTATCGATGCCATATCTATATTAAATAATATTTTCTGACATTTTCTATGCAATATAAAGCAGCATTTTAACTAAAACTAGGTTATACATTTACAAAATAAATTTTGTTCAAAGAAATCATATATTTTAAGTTAATAATTAGTGATTTACTATGGTTTTTTGATCATAACTTGGCTTAAACTCAATTGATTTCAGGTTGGTTTGGTTTTTTCTTCTTGATTTTTTAAGGAGAAATTTTCTGCATTCAAAACTCAATATCTAATTTTTTGTCAATTTTTTTTTACAATTTTGACGATGTAACCACTATTATTCTTGAAAAATTGGGTCACACTTTTTGGCTGACAAATCTCTATGGTTTTTTGATCATAACTTGGCTAAAACTCAACTGATTTCAGTTTGGTTTGGTTTTTTCTTCTTGGGGTTTCAAGGAGAAATTTTCTACATTCCAAAATTAAATATCTAATTAAAAAAACATTTTTTTTTAATTTTGACGATGTAACCCCTTGCATATTAAAAAAAAAATGGGTCACACTTTTTGGCTGAAAAATTTCTATGGTTTTTTTTATCATAACTTGGCTAAAACTCAACTGATTTAAGTCTGGTTTGGTTTTTTCTTCTTGGTTTTTCAAGGAGAAATTTTCTGCATTCAAAACTCAATATCTTATTTTTAAAAAATTTTTTTTTAATTTTGACACTGCACATTTTTGAAAAAATGGGTCACACTTTTTTGGCTGAAAGATTTCTATGGTTTTTTTTATCATAACTTGGCTTAAACTCAATCGGTTTAAGTCTGGTTTGGTTTTTTCTTCTTGGTTTTTCAAGGAGAAATTTTCTGCATTCAAAACTCAATATCTTATTTTTTGACAATTTTTTTTTTTAATTTTGACGATGTAACCCCTTGCATATTTTTGAAAAAATGGGTCACACTTTTTGGCTGAAAAATTTCTATGGTTTTTTGATCATAACTTGGCTTAAACTCAACCGGTTTAAGTCTGGTTTGGTTTTTTCTTCTTGGTTTTTCAAGGAGAAATTTTCTGCATTCAAAACTCAATATCTTATTTTTTGAAAATTTTTTTTTTAATTTTGACGATGTAACCCCTTGCAAATTTTTTAAAAAATGGGTCTCACATTTTGACTGAAAAATTTCTATGGTTTTTTGATCATAACTTGGCTAAAACTTAACCGATTTAAGTCTGGTTTGATTTTTTCTTCTTAGTTTTTCAAGGAGAAATTTTCTGCATTCCAAACTCAATATCTAATTTTTTGTCAATTTTTTTTACAATTTTGACGATTTAACCCCTATTATATTTTTAAAAAATTGGGTCACACCTTTTGGCTGACAAATCTCTATGGTTTTTTGATCATAACTTGGCTTAAACTCAACCGATTTAAGTCTGGTTTGGATTTTTCATCTTGGTTTTTCAAGGAGAAATTTTCTGCATTCAAAACTCAATATCTATTTTTTTGTCAATTTTTTTTACAATTTTGACGATGTACCCCTTTCATATTTTTGAAAAAATGGGTCACACCTTTTGGCTGACAAATCTCTCAAAACCAAGTTATTTTATGTCAATTTTTTTTACAATTTTGACGACTACCAAAGTTAGCTTACTTTTATATATATTATTATATAAATTTATTCTCAAGACTTAATAATAAGTCTTTATTGGACCAGAAATAACTTTGGCATTTGATTTGACAATAGAACCGAAGTACGTTTGTACTTATTTTTCTCCGAACCTGAGCGATTGCCAGAGTTCGTAGCTTCTTGGAATTCCACATGGGCTACCTGCTCCTCCTCCTCCCCCTCTTGGCATTTAACAGCCATATTATACGGGTAAATATAGCCGTATCCATCTACCTAAGTAATTCAATTTGTATCGCCTTCTTCTTCGAGGGTCAGTCCATGGGAGTTCATTGTAGATTCAGTTGGGGGAACTGCCCGAGTTGATTTCATTTCGCATTGATTGGGCCCTCAGCAGTGCTGGCGATGTATCGACTTTAGTTTTCCCTTCAAGAATATAATAAATATGGATTCCAGGCTTAATTATCAGCCTTAGATGGTTTTGGGATAATCTAATAATAAATATTTCCAGTCTCACAGCTAAAAGGTTTTGCGTTTGAGACCCTTTGTAAGTAAAGTTTTTGTAAGTTTTAAAAAGAAATCTAATTTGTTGGCCAACACTGGGGATCCGTGGATCACATGCCCTGAGTCTTACACTTTTCCTTCGTCTTTTTTGGCAATTTGATTCACGGCAAACAATATAGCAGGTATGAGAGGGAGTATGAGAGTGTGATAAAATTTAATAAACTTGAAGTTTATTGCATTCGCCCCCCCACTCACTCACTCACTCACTCGCCTCACCTCCAATCGAGAAGTTTTCCGATTTTTCCTGGCCGCTTGAACTTGAAATGCCATTTGGACGCAGCATCGTGTCATTCAAAGAGAGGGGGCAGGCGGAGGGACTTTTGAGAGGACTCTAAAGGGGAATCCTTCGCATAGTTTTGCGTTCTCGATGACGGGAATGATGAGGATGTTGGCGCGGAAATGCCAAAGCGCACAGGAATTTTCTTATTATTTACTGGAAATGCGAACGAAGCGGCGGCGGCACTCGAAGGCATGTCCAATTTACCGCCACCATCCCGTCACTCCGTGTGCCCAATGGATTCATGCCCCAAGAATCCCATACCCATGCCCCCTCAAGCTGCACTGGGGAAATGGCTTCATCAATTCATTGACAAATTCGAATGCCATTTGTCACGGAATTCAAATAGGAATTAGGACGGGGATGAGGCTATGAATAGCTAGGGGAATAAATATATAGAGCAATTTGTTAAATATCAAAAGACTCGAGAGCCATTAATCATAAATATTGCAAGCATTCAAATTTATCAATCAAATTTTTTATAGGAGATAAAGTAACAAAATTAATACTCAATTTATTAAATTATTTCATTGGTGAATTTATTTTAAATCAATTTTTATATTAAATTTCATTGGTAAGTTTTAATTTGTAATTTCCTTAATTATTTATCGTTTCTTTTACATTAAAATTAATATTTGTTTTATGAGTCTCCTTGTTGGTGTTACTTTTTTGGTGTTATTTTTATTGGTGAATTTATTAATGATGAATTTATCGTTGGTGAATCATAATATGCGAATTTATTGATTAATGAATTTAGTGATTAGTAAACTTATCGTTATTTCATTGCTTTCTTTCCACTTAAATATATATTTAACTATAGGTGTTAACCTTTTACCACTCTTCCTATTTAAATTTACGTTCTTCTGTTGGTGTAAACTTATTGCTGTTAATTTTTATAGGTTAATTTATTTTTTAATTGTCTTTGCTACATTTTTTTAAATTTAATTGCTTTGCATCTATATTTAACTTTATATTTTCAGTCTAATTCTATATGGTGTATATTTTACTTTGTTGTGGAATGTTTTTTAATATTAATTAGTTCATTTTTGTTGGTGAAGTCATTTTTGATGAATTTGTATTTGTTGAGTCCCCAAGCAAACTTTAATTCTCTTTTACTTAAATTCAATATTTTATATTAAATTTTAAAAATATATTTAAATCTATTTGTGGTATTATTCCCCTTAAACTTTTTTGGAGTAAATTGTTGAATTTATCTGCTGTCATTTTTAATAGGTATATTTATCAGTAAATTACACCTTCACTTTGGTTTAATTTTTATTAAACTTTAATACCCTTTAACGAAGTTTTCACTGCGCTTTTTTAACAGTGTATCTCCTTTGCATTCGGACGTTGGGCGCCTGCCACGGGGCTCTTTGGGGATGATGTCATTATAATAATGTTATATGCACAAATCGTCAATTGGTTTGGCCCGGGGACGATTTAGCTTGGCTCTAGATTTTCCCTGCCCCCACCCCCTTCCATCTGCCGGACTCGTTACCCCATTTTCCCTCCACTGTTCCCGTGTCCTCCCCTCTTTGGCATTCCGATTCACATTCGTTCATTCAAATTGGCGCTCAAGTGACGCAAAAGCATCTTGGGAATGAAATGTTCGTGCTTTCTCCCTGTCCATTCTACAGCTTTCTCCGGCATTCCCCCTCCCCCTCCCCCGTTTCTCCTGTCTTCCGCTTTCTCCTGTGGCCCACTTAACACTTTATTGAATTCCTCTTGTGCATGCCAGTTGTTGCTGCCTCTGTTACTCTTATCATTATCCGCGCTCTCATCTGTCCACTTCGATTTGCCATGTCCAGGACATTGGCTCATAATATAAATTGACTGCGTCCTTGTGCCCAGCCCCATTATATTCCTCGCCCCCTTTTTCGGTTTTCCCCCTTCCTTCCGGCCCTTGCCTGCTGTCAGTTGTGAGTTATGAAATGGCTGGAAAAGCCACAGAACTTTTAAGGGGGCGTGGCATTCGAGCATTTCACATTTTCTGGTACTGTCATTTCCCTCAAAATGTTCGTCTCTACTCTTTGGGCAAGCATACTGGGAGGGGGGCAACACTTTCTCAATCATTTAAGGGGTTTTCCCCACTAAAAGAAGATGCAGGATTTTTTCATGCATTTTAACAGGTTTCCGAACATTTATCATAATAAAATAAATGAATTCGAGAAGGGTTTCTTGAAGAAAAGAAAAGTAAAAGGAAAATTTCTAGAAAGGTATAAAATATTATATTTATTTGGATTTCATATGTATTTCCCTAAAATATTTATTATCTTTATTAATTGACTTGAAATAGTAAACATATGATTAAATAATAACCCAATAAAATATAGTATATGATTATTTTAAAATTTCTTTATATATCTTTTAAGATAATTGACTTGTTGCCATGAATTTTACGTATTTATTAAAATATTAAACAATTTTAATAAGCTAACATACCAATTCCAACATTTTCCTTAATTTATATGTATTCTGCGTATTTATTAAAATATACTATTTAGAAATTGTGGTAAGCACACCATTTCCCAAATTTCCTCAAATTTATAGAGTAACTTTGGGTCGACTTTTTGCATTTCACACAAAAGAAAACATTGTCACACCTACTCTCTTTGATTGAGACAAATATTTGAACAAATTTCGCTTTCGCTTTTGCTTAGAGACACCCGGGAAATTCCCCCCCTTGCCAACCACCGAACGTCTCTCTGTCGATTTTCCCGTCGCGAAAAACCTCAGAAATGCGGTCGTCGCTCCATATAAATTATTGAGGATTTATTGGCTGCACACACACAGTGTAGGCTCACAGACGAGAGTACTTGTGTTCATGTATGTACATACATATGTATAAATATATTGGCATTTTGATAGACTTCCTATTGGGCGACCAACTGCCCTACCCCAAAATTTAATGTCCAGTGATGGCAAGTAACTTGGGGATAGTACCTATTTTTGGCTAGCTTAGTACCTTAGCTAGGTACCTATACATACTTGTTAAGAAGGTGTAATATTTAGTTGATATAGAAATAATATTCTTAATATAATAAATAAATAATATTCCTAACTGGAGCCACACCACCACATAATTAAGAATAGAGCGCATAAATACATATGTACAAATTTTATATTACTTGGAAAATTTTAGATTTAAATCTAAAATTATTTTTATATTTATTATTAATATTATTCTTTTTTTTATTATTATTTATTATTATTACTATTTATTTCTTAACTTTTTAAAGTCTTTGATTTTCCAACATAAAATATAACTCATTAAATACTTAAGATAAATTCTCAAAATGTATGTATTTTGAACATAAAACCTAAAATTGTGCCTCACTAATAGGTTAATATACAAATACCAGCGCTGGTCACACTAGTTGCTCTGAAGCCTTCAAGTAAGAGAAAGATAGACGTACTCTTAACAGTGATATAAATATTTATTAATAATTATATTTATTTTATTTATATAATTAATATTTTATATAATTTTTAATTATATAAATTATTTCTTTATTTTAATTATTTATGTAGTGTTTTATTATATAAAATAACAACAATTTCTTATTTATATTCTATTTGTTCTATTCTTTTTTTGATCATATTTATTCCAGGTACTACTTACCACCTTTTCCCATCACTAAACATACATATTGGCGAAAACAAACGAGCGCACGTTTAGTTTATCATAAAGCTTATTTATGGCAGCCACTTTGCGCTACCTTTCGATGATGATAATGATTCCCCACAGTGGTGGTGATGACGAACGATCTTGCTAAGGCAAGGTAGATACCTATACCTTTAGGGGGGGCAATATATGTATATATGCCGCCTTGGGGGCTGGACTTACCCCTAACAACTGTCGTGACACATTGAGTAATGACACTCTCAAGTCGATAATCCATTAGGATGTCCAGGCACTAAGCTCTATGAATCGTTAATGCCCCCGAAGCGAGGGGTGTTTCCGGGCAATTTTCAGACGCACATGGGTGTGGGGAGGGGGGCCGTGGGAATTACATTTAACAGGCCTTGTGGGGCGGGGTTAAGTGGAAAAGAATTAACTATAGGGTTTTCCCTGTTGCCTTTGCTCGTAACTCGCAAACAACTTAAATGGCCAAACTGTCAAACTTTTCAAAAGGCTTTCTTTCTTCAGTTGAGCTTCGGACTATGGTTTTATTAAGGGATTTAAGTTGCAAGTCATAAATATTTATTATGAATAGCAGGGACTTAAGTAAATGAATAAAGTTTTAGGCATGCATTTATTTTAATGCCGAGAACTTTATTTAATTGGTTTGGAAGAGTGCAGGTAAAGTGGTTAGTTTAAAAGCTGCAACAAGAAGGGAGTTTTTTTTTTATGTGGTTTAATATTTTTATGAGTGGTTAAGTAGGTTTATTTTGTTGCTTATAAGTAATTATAGTTTATAGCTTAGTTTATTATACTAACAATTTAATATTTTCTAAAAAAGCTTTAATACAAAAAAGAAATTCAGTTCAACAAATTTTGAAGTAAAATGATATTTGAAAGCTATCACATAAAGGATGATTTTTAATATGATTTAAAAAGTTAATAAGCAGGTAATTTATTTTAATTTATTATTTCATTTATTTTTAGTTTTTGGGCTTTGTTAAAAGTTAATTTTAAAAGTTTATTACAAAAAAAATTTATTATTTTCGAAGGTAAATTTAAGACAAAAAAGTGTTGCCTACATTTCAGGGCCCATGTCTTCTTTATGTTCCTTTCTTAAAGTAGTTTATTTATGCCATTTATTTGTTACTATATCCATAAATAATTCAACCAAACCAACCTCATTTATATCAAAACCTAGATTAGTTTGTCAATTTTTTAAAATTATTTTTGGTTACCCAACAAATTTTTAAAAGCATTTCAGCATCGATCATAAACTCTGCTCTCTGGCTTTTCCCAGCCTTAATTTCTGTGCGACATTTGGGGAAGGCGCAAGGAGAAGGAAGTCATGGGACTGTGTGGGGATCAGGATTTAGAATGAAGCTGCATATGTTCCGAGGGGGGGAAAGGCACGTGGAATGTAAACTGCCGCAGGCTGTTGCATAAATAACAAAGCCGCCAAATTGCCACGGCCACGTTTTTGGCCAAATGGCGCTTTGACCACCACCAGAGCTGACCACAAAAAAATATCAGAACCGAAACAAAAAAAAAAAAAAATGAAAATGAAAATAGAGGAAAAAAAATGAGCAACAAAAACCAAAACTGCGGCGACGACTGCGGCCTCTGATAAATAAATTAAAAGGCACACGCAAAACAGCGGGAGAATGGGCCCCCAAAGTTCCCCTTGCAACTTGAACCTAATAAAGCTGGCCACGCACCACGACTGCTGCCAGCGGGGAGAGTGGGGCACAGCCGGCACATGTGTGTGGCCAACAGAAAAAAAAAAAAATAATAAAACCAAAAAGAAAAAAATGGAAAAACCGCCAACGCGTGGCCACAGAACGGCCCAAAAGCGGCAAAAACTGGACCAGGACCATGGCCAAAAGCGAAGCTGCAAAGCCACAGCCCTAAACAAAATTGATAAAAACCCGAGTCGAACAGGGAAACGAAGCTGGAAATACCCTTAAAATAATATAATATATATAAAAAATATACGAGTTAATAAAAGATTATTATAAATTATAAATAAGAGGTAAAAAGTATGGCTTAAATCGTTTAAGAAGTATTTAACTATTATGTAGGCTGTAAATAATATTTAAGTTATATCTGGCAATAGTTTATGCTTTACTATATATGTTTTTAATAAAAGAAAAAAACAAATAAATACGAAAAAGATTTTATGGAAATTAAATTTTACTTTTAACAACAAAGAAAAAATTATCAAGGCCACTCAAATTGCCTTAATTAATTAAAAAAAATTAATATGGACATAATGCATGTTTTAAATAGTATTTAATCATTAAATGCTTACAGTATTTAGTATTTATATTTATATATATATATTTATATTATTAACAAAAAACAAAGAAATAAAAACTGAAAAGCTTGTTTTTATATTTAATACTACCGTTTAAATTTAAATCTGTTTTTCTTTACTTTCCCAACTTTTGCAAACTATTTATTCCCACCGAAAGACCCAACTTATAAAGCCCATTTCGAGGGGATAACAAGCAATGTTTAAACGAGTGCAGCCAGGAGAAAAAAAACAGTGGATGATGGTCAGTGTCTAGAGCAGAGTGAAAACGAGTCCTGGCCATGTTTTCATTTGGTTATTTGACGCCACTGGCCAAAGCCAAACATAAACAACAAAAAAAGAAAGAGAAATAGTGGTTTCTGAGCCAAAGTGATCAGCAATGCGAATGACACATTGATAAGACACTAGGTGGCCAGAGCTATATATTGGATTACTTTTCGATAACCAAGGCTTTCTATCGAAACCTTTGATTAACTCTACTAAAACTTACTTAAAGTTCTGCTACTGTAAGGTATTGTATATAGAAATAATTGCAAAATTATTCTTATAAATAATTAAATCAGTCAATAATCATTATTTAATATTTTTATCGATTATATCTAGTAACAATTACAACTATTAACTACTATTACTTTTTTTATTTTTCATTTTTTCTATAAGATTGAATCTATCTACAATAATTGCTTTAAAAATATGCTAAACTCCTTTATTATTATTTTTTTTTATAAATATCGATAAAATCGATAAAAGTGTAATATAGCAATCAGTTGACGATAAAAAGTGATTTTAAGAAGCACTTACCATTGTTTAAAGTAATTATTAAACCAAAGCTATTCTCCCACTAATCAGGTAGTTCTAAAAATGTATCGATTAAATCGATAACATAGTTAAAATTGACTATCAAAGGCTAAAGAAACTTTTTAAGAAAAAGCTTTAACGTTTCTTCCCACTTTCAAGCTGCTTTAATTTACAAAGTTAAAGTTTTAAAGCTGACTAAATTCTACAAATTCTTAATTTATTATCGATTAACCTTTAAAATTAATTTAAAATACAAAACCTAAAGTTCCCGGTTTTTTTTGTTGTATTTTTCAAGCCAACCTAATAATCTATAATCTGTGCAGTCAGCCGGTTCTCTCGCTTTTATGATGTCTATCTTGAGTAGCTCTTGATGTAGCCAACATACACTTGTCCCGGAAAACTCTTGGATTGGAAAAAAGTGGCGACAAAAGGGGAAAAAGTGTGTAAGGGGAATGGCGCAAAAGAAGCAGGAAAACTGTGGGTGGAGGGGGGGGGGATGTGGAAACCTTATCAGTGAGTGTGTGCGTGTTGGGTAAATTAGGTTTCATCTTTGGGCAATTTTCCTTTTGCTATTTTGCTGCCTTTTTTGCACTCTGTTTGCAAACTAATTTACCGTTAGTTATTACTTGGCACGTGTGTGTGCCAGAGTGTATGTGTCTATCTCAGCATGCATATGCCGGCCATTTGTCTGCCACGCCTTGACCATAAATAACACGTTCTTTAGGGTCCTGGCTACACCAACCGAGACACACCGAGCCACACCGGACACAGCAGCAGTAGCAGCAGCTCAGATACAAAGATACAGGCTCACACACAGATACTTTCGCACGCATACTGGGACAAAGTTGTCACTTATAAATGTGCAGCTATTTCCATTAAGTTGTTGTCATCACTAACATTCCTGCGAGCCTCATTTGACCATCGCCCAAGGCACTTGGCCGAAAAACAAAATTTCCTTCTCCTGCCTTTCTTGATATCTTTACTGATATATTTTTTTTTTCTTGGATCCTTTGACTATAAGGGTCAGTTGGTAACAAACCTGAATTATAGGTATACTTGCTTATATACTTTAATAATTATTTCATATTTTAAGAAGCTTTCTAAGGGCTTTAATTAGTCACCAATTTAATAACTCACATTAATCCTAAATGACTTTTAATTTTAACTAAATAAATTCTTGCAAGTTAAAAATTAAACAAAAACGCAGATAAAGGTATTTCAAAATTATAATAATATTAATTTTGTAATTGAAAACTTATAAAATATATTTTAACAAATTAAAATGTTTTTTAAATTTTTAAAATAATATCCAAGTAGGAATACAAAAATCCTTGCCTAAAAAGGGTACTTGCTATGCTGATAAGCCTAAGCCATCAAAGACTCCTTTCATTTTGCTTTCGGGTTTGTTTAGGCCTGGCCAAAAAGAGAAAGGTCAGGGGAACAAGTCACTAGGTAATCTACGGCTAAACGGAGCAACGGGAATGGCCAGGGAGATGGAGGACATGTTAAAGGAACTGGGAAGTGGACTTGGACTTGGGGGAGGAGCACGAGCAGGAGCAGGAGGTGAGGGAGTACGAAAAGGAGGAGCAGCAGCTAGAGGACGACTTTGTGGGCAACCAACTTAATCACAAGAAAACGACGTCACAATCCAGCCAGCTCTCTCTTTCCCCCTTGGCTACAGCTCCATTCGAATCTGCAGTGTCAGCCATTCATTTGGTTAATGACATTGTGGCGGTTGCTGCGCCAAAAGCCACAACGAGGAAGGGGGCCAAGGGGGGGTTTACTAAGAAGGAGGCGGCAAGCAAGTATCTTCAAGATACTTTTCAACTGACACATAAACTTTTCGTTCGGCCCATCGCCATATGTACACACAGAGGAAAATAAGGCGTTAAAGGTTTTAGATTGTAAAAAATTAATAAATTATTTTAAATAAAATGAATACATAAATGAATATTTTAATTTATTTAAATTTTTATCAAGGTAACTAATATGAATAGTTGACTATTCTTACTCAGTTCTTTATCAGTATCTTATATTTCTTGGGGTTTCATGTAACTTTAAAATTGTTTAAAAACAAAAAAAAAACCATTTATCGATACTATATCGATAATAGATACTAAGACATAATTTAATACCTTAAAATAGCAATATTTTGGAATTTTGCTTTATGAAAATATTAGAATAGAAAATTACTTATATATTAAAAAAATGTTAAAATATTCAATATTTTTTCAATAATATCGAAAGCTTAGGGTTAAATAGATATTTTTCGATATTTCATAAGATATAAAAGTTTATAGTATTGTTGTAATGATATTGATAAAATATTATTGGTTATATACAAATTTCTGAAATTTCAAATTTATTTATATTCTATCGATATTAATTATGATATTTTTCAATATTTAAAAGTTTTATTATATTAAAGCTTATAATATTTTTAATAAGATATTTTTCTTCTCAAACAATGCCTAGTTTAAATATTTAATATAATTAGTTTTAAGAAAATATTAATATTATATCGACTAAAAATATTATGTTTTTAAAATGGATTAAAATTAATGGTATTTTCTACGAAATATTGAAGGCAATATTTAAGGGCCTACAGCCCTAGCTTAAATATCTTAGGTATTAATTTTTAAGGATATTAAATAAATACAAATTTTTCTAGTAACGATTTTCTCTGTGTGTATATATTTGTAGGTGTATCTCTGTCGTCGTCGTCGTCACCGTTGTTCATGCTGCCGGTTGTTGTCTGTGCATATGAAAGTTGTCCTCTCGGTGCCCCCCGCGGTTTCCCTTTAACCGCTGAGTGTCTGAGTCCTGGTTGAATTATTTTAGCAGCAACTGTTGTCTGTGGATGTTTGTGTGTGTGTGTGTTTGATGTTGTTGTTTTTGGCTTTGTGCTAATGCAGCAGCCATTCACATCCCCTTCATCCTCAGCTCCCCAGCCCCCCCATTCACAGCCCCCTTGGGATGCGGCGACAGCAGCAAGAAATGGAAATGAAATATAAATTAAAAAAAAAAAAAAGAGAGAGAAAAAAATAAAAAAAAAATAAAATAAAATTAAAATAGACAAACAAACGAGAATGTATGGAATGTAACCGAATTGAATTAAATGTACAAATGTCTGGGGAGGGGCCGAGGCACCACGAGCATTTGCATAACAGTCCTAGAAGTGACTTTCAGCATAACACAGAGATATATACATATATATAAAATATGTTTATGTATATATATTTGTATATTTTGAGAGAAGAAATGACACTTCTTTGGTTTTAGCCAGCAAGTCCTTGAACTTGGCTGAAGATTGTTCATTAAGTGCTGAGTTCTTCATTTGCAAATTAAATAAATTAATTAAATAAGAACGTTTAATAATTAAAAAACAATTGAATAAATTACTTACAAAATAGGGTTTACTTATTCAATGATATATGAATAATAGTTTAATAATTAAGCTAATTTTTTTAATTAATTTTCATAGTTTATAATATATTTGTTTATACATTTTAAAATAATAAATGTTAGCCTTTAGGCTGAGATTTAAGGTTTTTAATATTATAATTAATTTTTTTAGGGGAATAGATTTATTTTGTATTACTTTACTTAATTTTTTTAAATTAATCAAAAATTATTCTAGCAAAACAAATATTTTTAGTTTGTAATTTATTTTTTTTATAATGGTAAATGAAATAAGTGTAATATTTTAAGCTTAGGCTTAAGGTTTTTAATATAATAATATTACTTGTTTGTTTTTGAATATATTAAATTTCTAATATCCTTAAAAAATCTACCTTAAACTATCAAAGTTTAAGCGTTTATTGCAGCCCCTCTAAGAGTCTCCTTTAATGCCTGTTCCTGATTTTAAGGAAATTAAAATATCAGTAATTAATGCTCTCTGGCTGCAATTGAAATGTGGGCCAAAAAGGGGGACATGTACTACCAAGGTATATATATATATATATATATAGAGATAGAGGGAGTAAAAGAGAGGGAGGTAGCCTGGGGGCTTGACCAATATTAGAGTGGTTTTTGTAGGTTTTTTTAGCGATGCTTTGCTGACTTAATAATGTGCTCCCCCTAACACACACACACACTCACCTACCCACACCCACACACATGTCATCGACGAAGACAGTGACACATACCCCACCCCTCCTTCTGCCTGATTTCCCGCTAAACTCTCACTAATGAGTTTCAAATGGAAAGTACTCAGCCCCCTTGCCACACCCGAAAAATACGCCCATTAACGGGTCCCGTCCTCGATACCGATTCGTGGCTTTTCTTTTTTCATTTTCATTTTCATTTTCCCATTTTTCGGACGCTTTCGGGCACTTGCCACTTGATGCACTGCAGTAGCAGCAGCAGCCGCGGCGGCACTCGAACGGGTATGCAGGATGCAGGAAGCAGGATACAGGATGGATCGGTTGATGATTCCCGATTTCCAAATGGTTTTCCTTTTAATGCACGCCACATAGTTGACCCAAATGCGGAGGAGGACTGGGACCGGGAGGGCGAAGGAGGAGCCCACACAGAGGGGCGGCACAGCAGGACCTGCCCCTTTCTTAGCTCCTGTCGCACTCAACCTCATGATTCATGACACAGAGAACGAAACGAATTTTCAATGTCTGCATAGAACATTTTTAGAAGCCGAAAATATATTCGCGAAAATGCAGCAGTAGCTGTACACTGACAGAAATGGGTAATATTTATAACAAAAATAAGAAAGAAAGAAAGGATTCAAAAATGAAATTATATACCGCAAGGACAAGCCCTAAAAGGGGCTGCCGATGGGGTGGGAAGGAGGGGAAAACCTGGAAGCCGAGCAGCTTGGGCAAATTCAATTTAATCAGGCAACGAAAATCAATTTAAAATAGATTTTCTACGCCACGCTAATTGAGGCGCCACCGTCCGACGCCGTTGGGAGTTAACAAATATTTGCCGAAAACTAAACGCGGCTATATATATATGGGGAGCAGTTAGTTAATTAAACGCTTTTCCACGCTTTTCCACGCTCTTCTCCCATCGCTGTGCCATCGCTTTTCACGCTCTCCGCCCCCCGTTAACAAGCGGCGGCAAACACCAACAATAAAAGTTGTTTAGACATAAGTAAATTACTTGGAAGCGCCATTTTGACACTTGGCTGGCGGCGGCAATTCCACAATTCCGTCCAGCTCACCCCCTTCCCTGGTTGGACCAGGGAAAAGTCCTGCGGAAAATCCATACGCCCCCAGCTCCCTCCCCCCCGTGTTGATGGATTTAAGTTCCGAGCGTAAACTGTAAACAAGGGTTTGGGGATTACCAACTACAAGATACCGTTTTTGGTTAAATAGAAAATGTTTCCATGACTTTAATTAATTAATTAAAAATATGAAAAATGTGTCCTAGGATATAAATATTATATTAAAAAAATAAATACTATTTAAATATATATAATATAAGTTGTAAAATAAGAAAGTATCAAAGAAAATAAAGGTTTCAATAAAATTCAAATGTAATTGCTTTTAGAAAAAAATATAAATTTTGTTGATATATTTTTAAAAGACTTTAATGTCCGAAAAAAGTGCTACAATATTTTATTTAAATAAAAGAAGCAAGTAAACTATATTGCAAACAATTTTTATTGGATATATAAATAAAAAGAAAAATGCCTTTTTGCTTAATAATTTAAACGACTTAATTAAATGCTCAAACAAATTACATTAATTAAAGTAAATTGTTTGCTTATATACAAAAAATATTGGAGTTTTGTTAATTTAATCTTTAAGAACTTAAATTTTAATGAATAAATTAAGGGTTAAGGAACATATTTTAAAAATATGACTTATGTGCAATTAAGACAAGAATGAAATATTAGAGTATTATTTTAATACATATATTATATTTTAAGAACTTAAACAGATAAGATAATGTTGGAATATTTAAAAAGTAACAAGGCATTTAAAATGAGATTTTAAATAATAAAAATCCCTTAGAATAAAAATAGGAAATGATAAATAAAAAGTGCAAGCTAATCCAATGTCTTATATATTTTGTTTATTTTTTCTAGTAGAAAATTTATAAGGTGAATAATTTGGCTTTAGTTTGGTATTTTAAATTCTTTATTTTATATTATTAATTAAAAGCTATAATCTTTTTTTTTATTCTTAATTTTACATTTCTCATTTTATAATATTTTTGTAAAACTAAGAAATTTAAAAATAATCTCAACTGTAAAGTGCCCAAAATCGTAAATACCCCAACACTTTGAGCCAACCTTGTTGGCCAGAATGAGATTAAGATGAAGATGAAGAAGGCAGTGGCAGCGGCTATGGGAAAGATGAAGAAAGGACCCTAGGAGAACGCAGGAGCAGCCAAGTGCCCACAAATACATTCAAATTTAATTGAAATACAAATTGGCAGCTTTTGTTGCCAATCGTCCGGCATAAAGCCCGAGCAGAAGTGGAATAAAAAGTGGAAGTGGAAGTGGAAGTGGAAGTGGAAGCCGAGGCGAAATAACAAAGCAAATAAACAAACAAACAAAAAAGGACGATGGCAAAAGGACAGCGAAATTTCGCAAGTGGAAAGCAATTTGAATTGAATCTAAATATTTATGCAGCAGTTGGAGGCAAGCAAAAGCGAAAGCCGTAGCAGTAGCAGCAACTAACGAAGAGGCAAGGGAGAGAGCAGTAAATAAATACGAGAAAAAATAAAACCAAGCATTAGCCCAAAACTCGGTAAATATTCAATCAGAATCATAACTGACTCTGCGAAACGTATAAATACTTGTGCAAAAAAATCCATAACTATTACCAATTAATTATAATGAAATTCCCAAAGTTTTCAATCGATTCCCCCTCTGTCTTCCTCTCTCTTTTTGCGCACGAACACACATTGTTGCATTAATTGAGTAAAGAATTTTTCAGTGAAACAAAGAAATAAATAAATGCCAATAAATGCACTAACCAGTTGAGAATGCATACAATAACGTGTGTATATATTATTTATATTAAGTGAATCAATGCAAAAATTACTAAATAATATGAAAGTGCAAGGGAAATTCTTGCATTTTTGAATGAGTTATAAAAGAATTTTATTCAAAGGTTCATTTTATTTATATAAATATTGAAAACGGTTGGAAAAAATATAAATACATAGTTTGAATTTTAACTGTATTAAATACGAAAACATTTTATATATATTTTTTAATATATATAAAAATGTGTAGAAAATTTTATAAAAAACTTAAAATTTAACAGGAAAAAATATATGTATCATAAAAAATAAAAGAAAATAGTACAAGAAAATACCAAAGACAACAAATAAAAAGATTAAGCATACTTAAAAAATTGTTTTTTGTAGCTGAAAAATATGAAATATATATTCCAATGTACTGTCTGACTTTGCATTAAAAGTATATATATAATTTGTAAGCTTTTTATACCCATATATCGCTTCAGCTGCTCTGCCTTTGTGTGTATACACACATATATATATACACAAATAAGATCAAATGGGATTTGGCCATGGAGCGTGGCTATCTTTTGGATTGCATTCCCCGTGAAGGTCTCTCGCGGTTGCCTCTAAATCCTGCTCTGCAACCTCAACCTGCTCCCTCACTTTGCTCCTTTCCGTTTTTTGGTCATCTTAAATCGCATTAAAGTTTCCTTTTTCCTTCAACGAAGTCAGCCAATCGTGGTCTCTTAAGGATAACACGCACACACCAAGAGGCATCTCCTGCCACAGCCACAACCATATTCATTCACACACACACATGGATTAAGCTGCATCAAATGATTTGCCCAATTTAAATTGCCAATACATACATATATAGCATATAGATATATATATATGTCGGGTTGTTGGTGACAGGAGCCTCGTCGTCCGTTCGTCCGTCCATATCGACGTCACTCATGATGAACTTCACCACTCAATTTATAAGCTGCGCGCGTTTAACGAGTCCACTTGCGTCTACTTTGGCTTCTCAAACCTTAATGCCTCGTTTCGTACAGACTGCTTTTTGTCTTTTCCATTTTTTGGCATTCCCTTTTCATTATGTCTCTCTCTCTCACTCTAACCAAGCAGCGCAAGTGGCCACGTTCAGCAACAGCTATATCGCTCTCATTCTAGCAGAGTCCCGTTTATAGATAATTCATCTATTCATACTCACACATTGACAATGAATAAGAAAACGAATAACAGCAGAAGGAACATGGAGAAGAAGTAAATAACGACCAAGCGCATACACATTATTTTCGCCCCGACATATATATATATATAACATATAACCCACACGCACAGCACAAAAAGCACCTTAATGTTACCCAAAAAGAGAACAGGAAATTCATCTTAATTTTTGTGTCAAGAATGGAAGTAAGACATAATAATGACGATCGATTGGCTCTAACATGAAAATATCCCACTTTTAGTGCACTTTTCTTTTTTATTCTTTTTTCTGGGGAAAAACCTCGACTCAACCTCGATGTGTTTCCCCGAATCGGAATCCGATTCCAAGTCGATTCCTTCGCTTAACCGGAGCAAATTCAAAGAAAATTTCCCTCAACAGCTTTGGCTTGCTTGAGCGCACTTCAAGTGGCACACACACAGACACAGACTGGCACACGTGTTGCAGGAAAAATCGAAGGAAAAGCGATGGGAAATGCAACACACAAAAAACTAGAGAAGCTTAATAAAGCCACACGGAGCGGAAATGAGCGTGTAATGTAAACGGAAATGCGTTGAATGACGCCATATTTGTTTGGGGTTCCGGCTTGCTGGAGGAGAATACGAATTTCGAATTTGAGATGGTTACTGCACCATCCTGCTCCTCCTCTTCCTCCTCCGATTATCCTAGTTTTTCTACCCCCCACAAAAAAAAAAAAAAAACAAAAAAGCAGCGACAAAGTGTTAAATTGTGTTCGCCAAAGAGTGACAGAGTTTTTTTTCGGGGGAGAATCCTCTCACGCGTCGCACACACATCGGAGATCCGGGGAATTCCCGCTTTATGTCACCGCGCGCACGCTGCTGCAGGCAATTCCGGCGACCGACACTGTGGGACCATTAGAACAGGGAATCGACTATATATTATATATACATATATTCTTCTTTTTTGTCACATTTTTTTAGCCGCAAATAGTTTTTCTTTGAATCTGAATTTTTTGCTTTCTTGAAACAGAAGTTGTTTAAAAAAGATTTGTATACGGAAAAATATATGGTCTCACTTAGTAACTTATAAAAATAATATTTAACAATATAAATATAGTACTAAAAATAAATAAAAAATAATAAATTGTTTTTTTTTTATAGAAAAAATTAAACAAATACATACAGAAAAATTAATTCTAAGACAAATACATGAAAAAAACAAAATTAAATATAGTCACTTAAAAAAAAAAATAGTTTTAGTAAACCTAACTAAAAAAGAGTTGCTAAATAATACTTAAAAATTAATTTGCCTTCAAATGTAATTGTACAACTTACAATATTTTATAAAATATAATATAATAATAATAAATCCGCAAATTTTAGGCACCTCACCAACCACTGTGCAACACTGCACTCGGGGGACACAGTTGTGCTTGTGCCAGTATGTGTGCGAGTGTGTGAGTGAGACATACATCATTGGTTATTTATTGGTTTCCACTAAATAAATCGAACTGAAATTGGCAAACGTCGCAGAACGGCCATCATTGGCCTCTCCTGACCCAGCGACTCGTGCTCCTTGCCTCGATGCCTCCACACTGACCTCCTCCCAGCTGGGAGCCCACTGATTCCGTGTGATATCCACGTACTCCTCCTCACACATTGGCGGGGGGGGGGATTGCCTTTCGAAGGAGCGCCAAAGTTTTCCCCGTGGCCCAGTCAGCCTCAGTTCCAGCCAAAGTCAAGTCAAGTCACTCCAGTGAATGTTGGCCAAAGTTTTTTTTTCCCATTTTTTTTTTGCCTCGAGTTTATTATTTATTCAGTTGAGTTTTCACTCTGACACCAAATTCCAATACACGTCCATCTATATGGGTCCAAATGGGTCCACGTATATGTATATATCTCATTAGCCTCGGTTTAGTTAGCGGATGATTCGCCCGATTGTCAACTGATTGCAGCAGCAGACCCGCCAAACTTTTCCGGGCCCAAAAAGAAGGCCGAAAATGAGTAGGCCAAAAAGTCTATACAAAGGGAAAACCAGCACGTTGCACACTCTGAATAAATATTCGATTTGTAAGTGTTATTAACGTTTTTCAACACTAATTCAAATCTGATTTAAAGCTTCCGCTTGAATGGTAATATTAGTGTTACTGGTAAATATTAAATATTCGATTTCTAAGTGTTGTTAAAGTTTTCCTATACTATTTAGAGCTATAAAGCTTAAAATTTTTAGCTAAAAATTAGTGTTACCTTGCTTCTGTTTAATAAATATTAAATATACGGACTTGTAAGTGTTATTAACGTTTTTCTACACTATTTAAGGGCTTCAAAACTTTCCATTTTAAACTGTCAGTATAAGTTTTTCCATGCTTTTTATTTAGATAAAATGAAAGAAATAATAAAAGAATAACCTCCTGATAACAGCACATAATTATTAATATTATATCTCATATATTTCTTGTTTATAAATTCAAGGCGGATTATTAAAATTATTTTTATTCTGAGTGCAAGGGACAACGGCACCTGCGTTATCCGAAAGCAAATTTGCTGTCTAGGGATTCGGTTTCTGGATACGGAGGAGAAGGAGCAGCAGGGGCAGGAGATGCCGGCGATAAGAAAGGTAATAACTTTTTAAATCGCTTTAGGCCAACCGAAAGGCGATATGAAGGCTGACAGGGGTCTGGGGGAGAGAAGGACATGCACAAGGAGTAGGAGAGCTCTCCCTTCTCCCCTCTTTTTTTGGGCAAATCATTTGCCATTATGTTCGTCGGGGACCAGATTAGATAACTGTTTTGTGAATATTACACCAACACTGTGTGCACTTGATGATAAATGAAAAAGTCTTGTAATAAATAATCAAGTTCCTTTCACCGTTTGACAGCATAATTTGGTTGAAAAAAATTTCTAAATCACACTTATTGACTTAAAAGAACAATTTGTAAGCTTCTTAAAGAATATAAATTTGATTTAATTCATTTGTTTTTGATTGCAAAAGAAAACCACACAGAAATATTGAAATAAAATACGACTTAAGTCTTTTTAGCTTTGGAAATTGTATTAGGTCATCAGAATTAGTCAAATACCGGATGAATAATCCTCTTGCAGTTGCCAGAATTTCGAATTTGAGTTCGAATTTGAATTTGTATTGCTAATTAAATTTTCATAGCATACTTTTTGGGGCAATCGTTTGGCCCCTCCTCCCAACTTGATTAAAATTAATGACAAGTTTTAGTTTGCCAGTAAATTTTTGCTGACGAAAACGAATGAATGCCGAAGCGAGCGAATGGACGGGCAATGAACTTGCTCTTATTTATGTATGGTAAATTTAATACCCTGCAAATTTTTATAAGGTATACTGTTTATAGCGAATAATATTATGTGAATGAATTTAAATGCCAAGTACTATTCCTATAAAATAATATTTATATTCTTGTTTTAAATATTTAAATTTAATAAAAAAAAAAAAACAAATAAAGATGCAATTAATAATAAAAAAACATAACAATATTTTAATATTCTCCACGGTACTTTATTCTTCGACTCCCCCTCATTATTCTGTTATTGGAAAATCTCAGTTGGAGACTCTCACTCTCATTCCACTCTGCCTCTCCTCCACTCTGCCTCTCCTCGTCTCTGCCTTTCTGACTCTCATTCTCCTTTTCCAGTCCTTAAATTTTCCAGCCAAGTCCAGTCAGCTTAGTGCCAAGCAGTCTCCCGAACAACAATAATAATAGCAGCGAAAAACAAAAATACAAACAACAATAGCGCCGCCAACGCCGCCGAGCACTTTGCACACAACAAAAGTCGCCAAACAATAACAACAACTAAATCAACACTAAAACAGAGGAGCCGAGCATAAAAAGAAACAGCGAAGAACAGCTGTAAAAAGCGAGAGTCAAGCGGTGCGGCGCTGGAAAACGGGAACGGGAATAAAGAAGGAAACGACAGCTAGAAGGAGGGAATCCAGTCAACGAGAAAGAGAGAGAGGGCAAAGGGGGAGAGCAAGAAAATGCAGCTGAGCACACACACACATGCATACAGACCAAACTCAGTAGCGCCGTTCAAGGGGGGCTTGAAGATCTGAGGATCTCCCTAACAAATAATATATATTTAAATATAACTTGTATATAACTTTTAGTATTTTAATTTAAAAATTCGTATGTTTAAATTTAATATCTTTAGAAATCAAAAATAATACTAATTAATCCCCTTGGATACGCCCCTGAACGAAAAGAAATAAACTAAATATATACAAAAAACAAAAAAAAAAACACGACAGCAAAGTTAAGCTCAAACAAAGGCGCCGCTTGAGCAAAAAGGGGAGAGGTTGGTTGGCAGCAGAAGAAATTAAGGCAAAGGGTGCAAGGGTAAGAATGTCGGGGGAGAAGAGCCTCAAAGTGCGTTGCTAAACGCTCGTAAAGCTTTCAATTAAAATTAATAAAAATTTACGTGAATTAAATAAACACGAACACCGCAGGCCAAACACCTGGACCAGAGAGCAGTCGTTGTTGCTCCTGGACAGGTGGAAGCTCAGGTAAAAGGGAAGCAAAATAACAGAAAGCGAAAGGTTCTCTCATTAACTTGCAATGGTAGTTTTGTTAATATAATTATTTTCAGGACTTGCCGTGAAATGAGAACAATAAATGAGAAGATCAATCAAAATCAGTGATTTTTCTTAGCGAAAATACCAAAAATGACAACACTGCGTATACGTGATGTTAACCACATTTTGTATATTTAATATTAAATATATCTAATATTTACCGCAAATTTAAATTGTATTTAAATATGAGGAATATATATTTGCATTTAGTTTATAATTCAAAGCTGTCAGGCCAATAATTTTAAGTTTTCAATGTTTTTGTGTGGAAAACTTGGTTTTAAACAAATAAATAATAAATTTTTGTAGCTTTATTAGGAGGAAACATTTAAAAATGTGTTTTTTTTATTTAAAACAAGAACGATCAAGATCCAGCCCAATGATTTCTTCTTTAAAAATTGTTCAAAAAGACAACAGTGCGTATGAGTAATTTAAAGCCCATAAATTACATATATTTTTTTGCACTTTCAAGATCATAACTTAATGCACATTTAAATTATGCATAAATCAATCGAAAAAATCATCACAGCAATAAATTAAAATAAATTCTTAACAAAAATATCAGAAAAAAGGCAACACTGCGTATGCGTAATATAGAACCCATCAATCCCCTTTACAATAGTAATTCTAAAATTTCATTTTCCTGCAAATTTAAAAATTGCCCATAAATTAATCAAAATGCATAAACTGTGGGGAATTTGCAACATTTGCATTTAGTTTATAATTTAATGCTGTTAAATCAATTTGCGTAATGTAATTCGGTTTGCAATATTTCCCAGGCACAGCCCCGGCATTATCCTTGGCGGAACGTGCCCAATGGCCAATTGATTTTGCAATTAAGAATAGTTCTTATTTTATTTTGTCATTTTTCTACATACTGCATACGGTGGCTTTAATCGCTGCTCGTTTTTTGATTTAACCAAAATTCAATCAAATGTCCGTTACACAACTTCCGGATGCAACCTGTGTCGCTCAAAGGGGTTAAAAAAAAGAGAAAAAAAATATATAGATATAACAAAGGGAGCCAAGCCATATGTAACACGCATACGCATCCGGTTACGTGATGCGTTTAACGTGACATTCACATCCTCTGCGTGGATGTGGATGTGGCTGTCGGTGACACATTAACCTGGCCCAGAACCTGCCAACCGGGATGATAGAGAAAGAGGCGGAACTAGTGCTGTTGACAACAAAGACAAGTTTCCATAAAGACAAGAAAAAAACAAACAAATTCATTGGTCTTAAATTTAAATGGTTTTATCAGTACTAAAAATTATTGTTATTTACCATATATAAGTAAAACCTTTTTAATATAAACGTAACCCGGTTCAATGTTACTATTAATATAATTAAAACAAATATCAAAGTCTTAATTTACCTCTAAAAACTATACATATTCCTCTAAGATCGTTTAAAAAGAGACAAATTTACCGGAAAAAATATATAAAACACAACGGACAAATTGTCAGCTCTGCCAGGAACTGGCCACCGGATTATATAAATTGAATTGTTTGGTACAACATGGTCCTGGCCATTAAGCAGGAAGCTATGGCGGAACCGAGAATGTGTGTTTGTGTCGGTGTCTGCCGGGGGGGGGAGGGACACTGTTTGTGGCGCCCCTTGCTGATGCAAAGCTCTCTGTAAGCCGGCCAATCGGTAGACATATAAAAAATAAAAGGCAAAGCTTTGGTTTGCCATCGGTTTTGTCAGTTCCTTATGGATTTATGAGGCCCACAGCCCCGTCGAAGGTAAATAAGTGGAGAGGCCCTTCTCGCACTAATCAGACACTTGTGTCGGATTTGGGACGGGGACGGGGACGACGACGACGACGACGACGAAGATTCGGACTCTATGGGAGGTCCTTTGGCACAGACACACTCAAGCTCATACTCAAACTCTCACTCTTGAACTCACCCACACGGCGGATACGTAATTTGAGCCAAGATCTTGGGGAATGGTGAAAAATGAAAGCAGAAGGACAACATAAAAATAGCAAATTATTTTGCTTATTTGGATATTTACGGTACGCATTCAAATTTTGTTTTATGGACATTCAATGCCCCAATATGACGAACATGGTATAATGTTTCAACTGAACACTTACACTTGTAGAATAGCATTTAAATTATATATATAAAATATATTTAAAGCCAAAAAGCCTTAAATCAATATATATATTTGGGGATGCTACAGAAATCTCTGGAGTTCTTAAAACCTTTTAAAATATATCCTAAATGATGTAACAAAATTTAAAATTGTAGAAAAAAAATTATAATAATTATATTACATACTTTAAGACACATTTCAAAGGTTATTAAAAACCCTAATTATTTCGGCAGCAACCCAAAGTAAATTTCTCTTGTTTTTCTTTCCTTAAAAACCAATTTTTCCAGTGAAATATGTGAAGGAACAGCACGGCCACGACAGTGGCCATTAAGAATGTTTGTCCCATTTATGATTCATGAATGCTCTTTGTTGCTGTCATCGGACCAATGAACTGTCACCAAAATGTACAGCGAAACCCGAGCATCAATTTGGACTTGTTGCCATCGATGATGATGTTTGGGCATTCGGTCGGCCAGTTTGCTTGCCCAATGCATCAAGTAAATGGATTTACTTTAACTTATCGATATACATGTTTCGATGAAGTAACTCAAGTATGGTCAAGGAAATTCGCTAGGGAAATGTATACTGACTCGTTTAATCGGTAAAATATTGGACTGTCAGCAAAACGAAAGCTAGGAAAATAAGTTTTTAAAATGTGATAAGTTATCGATAAGTTATTGCTAAAATATCGATTTTTTAATTTAATTTCCTGTTTTATTTAATTATTTATTTTAGAAGTATGTAAGTATAATACTCTTTTTAGTGCTTGCTTTTGCACACTTTATCCTTATTACTCCTGGGGGGGGATCTAGGAAATCTTAGCACCCACCTGCAGCTACCTACTCGCTATCCTAGCCATCCTCTGGCTTCGTAGCCACTGAAGCATCCAGCCAGTGGACCAGCAAGGCAGCCAGGCAGTTAGTCAGTCAGCCTGTCAGCGCACAAATGGCGCCAGAAATGTTTTGCCCTTTTTGCCCAATGGAAGGATACATTTGTAACTTCTATTGATTTTTAATGCACGCCAGCCAAGGCGTCGTCGTCGTCGTCGTTGTTGTCGTTTTCGTTGTCGTAGTCGTCGTCTCGGAACAAGCCACCAAGCCATGAACTTTACAAGGAAGCCACCTACAACTACTCGGCACCAGACTCTTTCCTTCCTTTCTTCCTTCCTTCCTTCCTTCGTCCTGCCAATCTTGCGAGCAGTGTGTAATGTGTGTGTGTGTGTGTGCGTGAGAATTTTAATGCTTGTAGCGGGAGAAAAGGGAAACAAACAAACATGTCACAGTCGAGGGAACTGGCCGCAAATCCGCCATCTTCGTTGGCGGCGATGCCATTGCCATCGCTCCACTTGATAACTTAATGCCCCACGCATGCTTCTACATGCACGCACACACACACACAGCCACTCTTTCGCCGGAGTCACACATACGCAATTACCCGTACACACAGACACGGGCATGATGGGTACGGGAACAGACACTCACTCACTCAGACGGACGGGCGGACGGACAGCTTTATAAACAAGCTGGCAAACAAGCGGCTCAACTTGCCCGGAATGCCGCCTATGCATTTGCGTATTGGAGATGAGCATGTGACTAATAGCAATTATAGCACTCTATCGAATTTATTTTTATCGAATTAATCGAAGTGGTAGTCGTGTTAATTGAATTATTTATATTTGGAAAATTTTTATATTTCATTTAATTAATTAAATGTTTGAATATATTGTAGATGGAGGCGTGAATGATAACGATCGGATCGATTCTATCGATTTGTTATCGTTCTATTAAGCTAATCGAAAAGTTAAGAGTAAATTCTATGATCAACATTTGAGAAATGTACTATTTAATTGTTTAATTAAATGTTTAAGAGCATTGCAGATGCTTCCGAAAATCATATCGATTTCTAGAGCTGATCTATCGGTTTTAGAGCTCATCTTTCCAATTAATCGATGTGGTAATCATATAAATTTTATAATTTATATATAAGGAATTTAATATTTAATTTAAGTAATAAGTAATAATAAATTATTTAATAGAAAACGTTCTTGTTTTTCTACCATTCTCCATGACAGTTTTTGAAATAAAGGATTAATTGCAGTGATCGATAACTCTTGTAATGCTCGATATCTTATCAGAAAACTTGATAATTTATCAACTTTATCAATAGCTTATACTAATAGCTTACTAATAATATTTAAACAAGTTTGTACTCACGATTGGAAAAGGCGCTCAGTGGACGCGTGAGGAGCGTGGCCAGGAACAGGAGCAGCATCACTGGCAGCACAGCCGGAGAACGTCCTTGGAGCACTTGTTTTTGTTTCGGCCGCTGCTCCTGATGGCGACGATGATGATAAGCCTGTTGTTGCTTCTGCTGCTGCTGCTCCTCCTGCTGTGGTTTCTGCCGGATTCCCAGGGAGCGAGGGAGCCCGTCATCTTGACTGCTCAACTGCAGTGGCATTTTAAGCATTTTAAGCAGTCTCGCTCTGGCCTGCTGATCGGTTATCGGGTGTTTCTGTTTCTTCCCCGTTTTCTTTTTTTTGGTTGGTTATCGCTTATCGTCTATCGCTAATCGCTTTGCTTTGAATAGAGAGTATTTGAATCGTTGCTGCTGAATGCTGTGTGCAAAATCAGTGATAGGAAAAACCAATTTATTTTGAAATCAAATCGCTGATGTGTTCGTTCGTTCACAAGTACACACATAAAAAAAAATACACACACACTTCGAGCGGAAATAAAAAGCAAATATAAAACCGGAGTGATAAAAAGGGAGAGAAAGAGGTTACAAATTGAATGTTTCGATCAAGATTTACCCTTCTTCTTTTTAATAATTTCAGAAAGAATACATGCGGAATAACCTTTTGTAAAATATATTTTTCTTAATCTTCCTACTGGAATTACCTTTGGTATAATATAATATCTTAATTTATAAAAATAAAAAAATTTTAAAATATTTTTCTTAATTTTCCTAGTATGATAACCTTTGGTAAAATATAATTTCTTGATTTATAAATATAAAAAACTGTTGAGAAATCTGGAAGTCTGCTTAAGACTCGTTGTAAGAAGCTAAGTTTAAAGGAAATCCTTACAAATTTAATAGAAAAAATTTCTAAAAGAGATTACTACTCCTTAAATTCAATTTTCAATTCCATTTATTAATATAATATTTATTTTAAGCACCCAAATAACTAGGTTTAGTTTCATATCTAAAACACTTTATTCCTAGTTAAATTTCTTAATATTTCCAAAGTCAAATTTATAGTCTTAAAGTCCTTATTTTGACTTTCTTGAACAATCACCACTCTCCAACATTTTGCCGGGGTATAATAAAACAAATTCGTGTACAATTTAAATCAGACAATTGACAGATTTGAGCATTGACAATAATAACAACAACAACAAGCGGAGAAATGTAAGCACATAATAAATGTTTACACGTTCATTGTATTGTATTTACATGACAAATTTATCCGCCGCCGGGGGAGTGAGTGAAAGTCGGTTTTCCCATCATTTCTGATGGATAAATGTGGGTGTATTTGGGTGTATTGGGTGGTGTATTTTGGCGGTTTCTGGGGGGGGCGGAGTTCTTTTCTGGTGTCTTATTTTGTGAGGCTTTCTTTGGATGGCCGTGAGGCAAATTTCACGGAACCGCCTGCATTAACAATTCCAAGGCGGCATTTTACGACTACGCCGCGCCGTACATCCTTCAACTTATTACCAAAAAAAGAAAAAAAAAATAAAAAATAAAATGAGTAGGGAAAGTTTACAACGTGCCAGCATCAACGTGCAACTCCCAGCACCACCACCCACCATCACGTTTTCGGCCTTGGCAGGGGCGGCGTGTAATGGGGGATTTGTCGCGGCATAAATGGCATTAATCAGTTTGCGGTTTACTTTTCCCCCCCAAGTCCCCTAGCAACTTCCACTTGCTGGGAGAAGTTAAAGTAAAAGTATCAAGTTGCAACTTTGTCGTTTAGCAAAAAACTTGCCACCGAAATCTAGGGGGATTCCCGTAAAAAAGAAACTAAAAACTAAAGTCTAAAGAATTTCCTAGAAAGAAAATAGGACAGAAAAAAAAATAAATTGATCAAGAATTTATGCAGAATAATATTTACTAAATATAAAATGTATATATTCCCTCTCTTATATATATTTTCCTTCTTGCAGTAAGAGGATTTTGGGCATTAGAAACCCTTTGACACACAGTGTGGTGCATTTACACAAACACATATATGTAGATATATATGTTTTCTAGATACGGGTCAAAGGATGTTCGGGTTTATCGTTTCTGATTGCTTTGACATTCCGACATGCGAAAATATTAATTAGAAATTTCAAACTGCAATACATATTTGATGCCTGTATTTATTACTACATGCACTAATTAAAATTTAGCCTTTGGCCCATTAATAATGCAAGATGGAGCCAACTATTAAGTTATTGTGGGGGGATTTCATTACTGATATCCTTTAATATTGTCAATAATTAATTATTGCCAGGTGTTGGCGGTTGGGAATATGCCAAATTAGCTCCTGTGAATGAACTTTTTGGGCCAATAAATATCCAAGGAGCCGCCAAGGCGAAACCCGAAACCCGAAACCGAAACCTAAACTCAAACCCAAAATCCGAAACCCGAAACCCAGCAAAATCCAAGCAGCAGACAAACCGACGTGGCCAGGAGCTGGGGCCCGTGCCTTGCCAAGTTTAATCGCGTTGTGGGGGATCTGCGTATTTGCTGTCAACTCGGGCATGAGTTAAGCAATCCTCGAGGCATTAAGTCTGGCCCTGCGGTTGGTTAGACCAAATTGAAAACGAATTAAAATGAAATTTCAAACGCTTTGTGCCAAAAGTTTCATTCAGCGCAGCGCAGCCACACGCCGAAATACTTTGGCAAAGTACTTAAATTCCCTTCTCTCTCTCGTTTTTCTTTTTTTTTTTTTCATTTGTTAAACGAACTTGCAAAGTTCTGTTAGAGCATTTTTTTCTTTTATTTTCCAACTGTGGCATAGAGAATGCAATTTTCATTTTGATTAGTTCACTTCTAGCGCCTCCAGAACAAGCTTTTAATTTGGAAAACGATCGAGAGACAGAGACAATTCCCAAAAATATATGTAGGTAATAACAAAATTAGCCATAGCTTTTATCGTGGCCATCAAAAACATTTTAAAGGAATGCCTTTTGGACGTGCTTTTCAAATTTATCTCTGGAGTTTCCACGACAACGTTTTACGAGTTTCTCCACTTTGCATTTGTTAAGTGCCGGAGGAGTGTCAAATTGACAGCATAAAGTGCTAAAAACATAAATGTTTAACGCAGGTGCGACGACGACCCCGCTTGCCCCCATTATGTACGTTTGGGAAAATATGCTTGTAAAAAGAAAAAAAAATAATGGTGAATTTTATATTGATATCACGAACTGCACTAAATCATCAATTAAATGATTTTATGATGCCCATTTCGGGTATCGACAGGGGGGGGGGGCGGTTCTGCTCTATATCTCATTGCCCCCCCTTCATGTCATGGAGAATTTTCGCTAGGATCTGTTATCTGTTTTATTTAGTTACAGTTGAAATTTCCTAAGGGGGTCCATATTTAAAATTATATCCTTTTTTTACAAGTAAATTTAAATAAAGAAAATTTAAAGAAATTGAATTTAAGTGAGCACTTTTTTGGAATTAAATAAACTGTTGCACATATTCTTTTTTCTAGATTCTAAAAAATAAAATTTTCAGGACCAAATGTATTACCATCTATCCTATTTTTCTCAGAGATTAATAAAAGATCAACATAATATTTAATAATAAATAATTAGGCGAAAATATCTTGTAAAATTATTATTATTAATTATTATTAATAATATCCTAAGATATTATACAAAAATCTGAATAAACTATATTCTAAAAGAAAAAAACTGTTTTAAACTGATTCCAAACTTATAAAATATTTAATATCCAAATTGAATTCAAGTTAAATGTTTGTAAATTCAAATTTTTAAAACAATTTTCTGAAGATTTTTATGTTTGAGGTGTTTTTTGTGACGGAAATATCTATTAAATTTAAATATTTTCTTATTAAATGGAGTTTCACTTGGCGAAGTTTTACTGTTCCCCTTTTTTTTATAAACAAAGCGGGAGGGTGCTGTCAGCAACACCTGCGGCCATTTCGTTGTGGGCCCCAAGAAGATGCTAACGGTAATGGAGATACTGAAGCTGAAGCTACAGCAACAGCGACAACAACAAAGAAAACACCGCCAACAGAAGCGACGGGAAATGCAACACTTTTCCTTTTACGCTTCCGTTTCGCCAATTCCCGTTTGTTTTACTAGCTTTTGTTCCTGTTATTTCTTGGCCACTGTTTGAACAACGACAAAAACAACACTGAAAAAAAAAACACAACAAAAACAATAAGGCAAAATTGGAGCACTGGTAAAAAAAAAAAAAAAAAATTAGGGGGAAACACAAGAGTTACCAACATCAACACAAACAAAGCGCCCGCCGGATTTATAATGGCAAAGTAAACAAGCTTACGAGTCGCGCGCGACTTTTGTCCCGTTAGTTGGCTTTTTGTTTTTGCGCGCGCTTTTTACCGCGCCGGAGCCTGCGGAACCGGAAACGAGCCGAAGATTAGAGGGAGACCGCGTCTCCTTTGCCAGCCGAACGCAGAATGCAGCCGACCGCGCAGCCAGCAGCGCCTTTTATACACTCCGCCAGCCGAGCGCAAGGCCGCCTTCGGCTCCGGCTTCGGCAGCGGCTTCGTCTCTGGGGGTGGGGCTGTGAGTGGGTGAGTGGGAGAGTGGGCGGTGGGAGACTAGGGCCAGCGAAAGGGGGAGCGGCTTCGGCTCGTTTAGCATATGTCTGATGCCATCGACATGAGCATCACTGGCACACGTGTGCGTGTGTTTCGGCACAGTGGGATTCAAAATACTAGTTGCAATCACAAAAGAATCTTAATTATAAGAAATAATTAAATTATTGTGCCTTTTTTACGTGACTCCTTTACAAGAATTTTACAGTTTAGCTAGGTACTCTTCTCTTTTATGTACTCTCTCTTTGATGCTATCTGGGTCATAAGTGCGAGAGCAGCCTTGAGAGCAGCCCGCAAGCTGAGCAAAAAGATCGCTTGCACCTGTTTGTATTTGTGTGCTTTTACACTCTCTCTTGCAAGTGAGAGTGAGCTTCGTTACTCTCACAAAACTTGGAACCAAGAACTCTGCGGATGCAATTGAGTGAAATTACAAAGGCAAATGAAAATACTCAACAAAGGCGAGAAAAAGGATCAGCGGAGAAGTGGAAATATGAAAATAAACTTGAGTTTATAAATTCAGTTTCTTATTATTAATTAATTTACTTGATTTTTTAAATATACAGAACATTTTTTAAATATGTTGGAGATTATCTTATATTTTTAACGTTCCCATTTCTCTGACTTGCGCTGTGTGTGTGTGCGGGTGCCAGTGTTTGCATATTTGCTTTATGAATGTGTTTACCAGCAAACTTTGGCGCGAGACACAGAATGAGTGAAAGAGAGACTGAGCGAGTGAGGGGGGGCAGGGCGAAAGCAAGAGAAAGGCGGGGCGAAAAAGGGCAAGTGGGAGCGAGAGGTGCGTGCGAAAGTGCCAACACTCGCATTAATGACGCCAACAACAACAAAGTCAACAATTTGAATTGTAAGCCAGCCAACAGCTCAATTAACTACTATCCCGTCCGTCCGGCCGTCTGCGCCTGCCGGTCTGCCTGTCTGTCTGTCCGTCCGGGTTTGGCGACTGTCCTCCCTCCTCCCCTTCTTGTTTGACTTTCCGCCCGGTACTGGCGTACGCATAATTCCCATTATTTTGGCAATTACAAGAATGTAATGGCAATTGCATATGCTTGATATTATTTAACCCGTAAGTATGCCGTGTCAACTTGTGCCGTCTCGCTTGCGCCAGGTAACTGTAAATATGAAAAATGCATCGCAACGCTTGCATTGTCAGGATCTCAATTATTCATACAACACGGCATACGTGCATACATACAGGTGTGATTCTTTAACGAGAACTTTTCTTCGTTTCGCTTGGCTAACTTTCGCTCTAAAATATTACTGAATTTTCCTTTAGATTTTAATAGTAAATGGAGAAAAATGTATTATTTTTTAAACATTTTATGTTTATGTATAAAACATTTCTATGGAATTCCACCTGTACCATGGCTATTTGGTGCATTCTGTGCATCTGTTTGTATCCGAACGAATTTCTCCATGCAACACAAAATGAGCAGCAAGTAATTTGCATGTAAACAGGTTAAGGGATAAAGTTCATCACATGTAAATGGATATTCCTGATTAATGGCAAATATGTATAAACGACACACGATTCAGGGACATCTGCAGCATTCGTGCATTGAGTGCAACGTTGCTTTTGTATTCGCCTCATTGCGTGCCCCTTATTAAATTCGATAAATGCTATCAATGTTTTCGATTTAAAATCGATTGAAATGGTATTTATCAAAAAAAGCTAAGAATTAATGTATTCGTATGTTGCTATCGATTAAGAAATTGATATTTTTCTAAAACCGTTTAAAAAACAATGCTTTCAATTTAAAATCAATTTCTAGATCGAAAAAAAAACTGAAGAGGAATATTAGGTTTGGGATGTTGTTATCGTTTAAGAGATCGATATTTTCCAGCATTTATCGGACGTTTTAAAGCGTACGAGCTAAAATATAATTTAAATCTTTGATTTGTTTACAGTTTAAGATCGATAAAAAGTAAGAAAGAAACAAACAAATAAATAAATATAAAATAAAATAATTTTTCAAAATGATGTATCATTTTAAATGAAGGTGTTTTAGATCTAGTATTTATCGGTTATTTAAAAATATAAAATTTAATTTCTATTAAATAATTTAAATTAATTTATTTTTCATTAAATAAACATAACAAGGGGTCAAATTATGGTAAACCATTTTTAACTCAGCTATTTCTGACTCCCAAAAAAAGTTTATAATAATTTAACAATTAATCTAGCATTTTAAAATATCATAGCTTAAAAAAATTGTTAAAAGACGAAATTTATTTTGAAGCAACCAAGCTAGTAATTGCTTCCAGTTCTTAGAAGGCCCAACTAGCTCGACAGCCACAAGTGAACCACTCAAACTTGAACTTTGAGTCGTGGCTGCTGCTACTGCTCCTGCTTCCTGCTCTTGCTACCTGCTCCTGCTACCTGCTCCTGATGCAGTGGCATATGCCAAATTCGATGCCAAGTTCTCTCCGGCCAAGTTAGTTTCATAAGCGACCTCAAGCCGAGCAGCTCAAACTTGAACTGCTTCCCCTTGGCGAGGTAATTGAGATTGATCCCCGAGCCTGTTCGCATCGTATCCCGCGGCTTCACGCAACAAACACAGCCGAGCGAGCACCTGCCGCCGCACTCGTCCGGATACGGAGCTGCATTTCGCCCGGAGAATGTTATGTCACCTGGTGGTGGGGAAGGAGGCTGGGGCGCCAGAGCGAAGCCTGACATGACCCCGGCATTCCTTCGATACCTCAAATTGGGGGGAGGGTGTCGTTTGTCGTTGGCCCAGTGTGTGAGCACTGCGAGAAATAGTTGTTTACATTGCATTTACTTAATGAGAAATTATATTATTATTTTGGTATATTTTCCTTAGTGTACTGTCATTATTATTTTTTTTATTTTATCTTATCTTTTCATTTAAATATATTTTTTTTATTTGAAGTATTGGTATTTTATTTATTATTTTTTTTTTTTTTTTTTGACAATAAACATAGCATATGTTATACTTAATTAATTATATTTAATGAATATTATTATTAATATTCTTAAGAAAAATGTTAAGCGTTTTCACCTAAAAACACATGCAATTTTCATGCATGAAAAAAACAGCATTAAGAAGTCAGGCATAAATTCCAAACATGAAAATGTCATGCATGATTCAGGCAAGATTTCAAAGAAGACTTTTACTAAAGTACGTTTCTTTAAGTACTTCTACTATCCAAACTGTCCAGACTTGCCCTAATTAAATCATTAATTAACATTCAAATAAATAATCTGTAAAATTAAGGGTATATTTCTTGCCAATTCCTCTTAGATATGCCAACAAGTGTACCCTCCAGATCTATATATATTCTTGTCCCTTTTTTCTGGTCGTGTGTGCATAGCTCTTGCAGTATATTTTGCATAGCTGGGATAACTTTTGGGTTCATTGACAATGGCCACCTTGGAATACCCCACAGCCTCAAGGATTTTCGGGGAACATGTCTCGCATTTCACTTTCACAACTTGCCAACTGGCACAGCAAGCAAGATGGAAAGATAAGGAATTCATGAATACGTCCCGGGATATGCCGTGGAGGGAGACGGGGAGAGACAGCGAACAATTTGTATTCAAACGATTTGAGAGCTCTCCTGAAAGTAACATCATTAAAAAAATTCTCCATCGCCTTGAGTAGCTAGCTACGGGTCTCCGTTCCCCAAATCTTTTCTCTTTCTCATTTTTCTGTTTTTTTTTTTCGTTGCCAACCTGGAAAATAGCACCCCAGAGGCCTCCGGTCCCACTCGCAGTCCCTGTTTCTGTGCCAATCCCGCGGGAGCCATGGGAACTTCATTCAAATGCAATATTTCCTAAGCGGGTCTATTCGCCGTTGAATATATATACATACATATATAGGAGCTGGGCTGGGCTATGTGCTAAGTGACATTCCCCGGCAAATACCGCGTTTATGCTATAAAATTCATGATTATTTCACTGCTATTTTAATATTAACAATAAAAAGATGCCTATAGTTTACGACTTTTTTTTGTATTAAAATATTTAAAGAAGCAGGAGAAATAGCCCTTACAAGTTAAAGTTTAGATAGAAACTAGAAAAGATATTATTACCTATATTTGAAATAAACTATAATTATAATTATTGCATTTAAGTTTGGTTTAATTAAATAAAATTTAATTAAATGTTTACTATTATATTGTAGAAGTTAATATCCCAATCCCAAGGAATTAAATTATTTAAATACTTTTCATATGGAATTTCAATTGAAAATATGCAGAAATACCTGAAAAATTATTTATAAATATAAGAATTGTAAAAATTAATAATTTTATTTTTTTATTTTTTTTTTTTTTATATTAATAATTTTAATATAAAATAATTATAGTTTTCAACTCCAACACATCGATATATAATCATAAAATGTATATAAAACTACGATAATTTGCCCAATCAAAAAGTATAGCATACATTTTTGGGCAAGCCAAAAGGCATTCCCGCAGCCCTGCAAGAACTTATATATTTGAACATTCCCTTTAATATTAAATCGAATAAATTGGTGAGGCATAAACGTTAAAGTTGATTCCCATTCCTATTTCGAAATAGAAACAGAAACCAATGCGCCGGGACCCCCGCAAGTCCAATCCAATCGAGGAACAGTCGTTACCATTTCTCCGCCGCCGCTTCCGTTTCCGCTTCCAATCCTATTCCACGCTGCGGGCTGTCAATCGAAGTTTACACGGGATATCGATACCTGGCGCTGGGTGCTTCTCGGGAATCAATTGGTGACTAGTGACTAGCGGGGTGGTGCCGTGGGGGCACAGGTTCAGGTATGGGAATCCAATAGAAAGTTTTACTTGCACCGCAGCAGCAGCAGCAACGGTAACAGTAGCAGCATCCGTAGCAGCAACAGCAGCCAAAGAAGCGTTGACTGGCAGCTCAGTTCAGGGTTCAGGTCAGGAGGTATGGAAGAATGAAGCACATCCAGGGTTCAGAGGTGGAAGGTGGATTCTGGTTGCATTGCCATTGCTGCCAGGCAAAATAGCTAAAACATTTTTGCCAGGTAACTTTTTAATTAAAGCTGGCAACGGACGAGGAACGAGGGACGACGATGACGACGACGACGTGCCACGTGCATCGCCTTGTGCGGCTCCAACAGCTACTCCTTCTTCATCATCAACCTGCAGCCCAACAACAAACACACACTATCATCGTCATCATCATCATCACCATTATAGTCGTCATCGGCAACAGTTAACAACAGCTTCCACCGATATGGCCACAATGAAATGCTTTTGCAGCAGCAACAACCACAAATCCCATTCCATTCCAGGCCATCTCCTTGATCCTGCGGTTTTGCCCCCTCGATTATGACAGTAAATATTCTCTTGAGCAAAAGTGATCTGCTATCAGCTTTTCATAATAAAAACTAACTAAAAGCTTTGTGATAACAAGCAAAAAAAAAGTTTAAAGCAAACAAGCTTATTCCATGCTTATTCCAGTATTTTCCGCAACTGTACTTCCGTTTTAAAGCGATGAAAATATCAAAGCATTTATGGAACTTTTACTGTTTTCAGATATTTCTGCCATCATCGTCGGGTTTCCCTTTCACCCCTCCCGTCTCCCCATCCATTAGCTCGTCCGCTCTCGTTATTGTTATTGCGATTTTTGCATTTTATTCATAAGCTCCCAGCTCCAGCATCAGCTCTAGCACCAGCACCAGAATCTGGCCGACTGCGTTGAAACCAATTTCAATTTATACAAATAAAATCAATTTCATTTATGGCTGGCTGGCTGCATCTCCCCTCATACTTTTTAAATTTCATTGCCCAGTAGCGCGGCAGCAGTAAGCAATTTTTAATTAAAAAAAAAAAGACACAGGTTTGGATACATTTTCAAAGCTCACCAAGCGATCTCCGCCCTAGTGATGGGTCAAACACGGATATTAAAATCGATAAATTCTGTTAAAGTATCTGAAATGCGTATATTTGGACTTTATATTTTTTACAACAATATTCTAGGTTTTTTATATGATCAGAAAAGTCTCTTTCAATACTTATGATCAAAGTAATCACTAAATATATCTGAACAAAAAAGTAATATTAATTGTTGTCAAGCTATCAATATTCTCCCATCTCTAATGCAGGCAACTCCCAGAGCGATCTACCGTTATTTTGCTTTCTCTCTCTCTCCCTTTCGATTTGACCAACCTATTGCACACGTGTGTTTGTGCAAGTGGGTCAGCCGAAATGTTGAATTATGAAAAGTCACCGGTTACCGTTGCTCTCTGCTGCCAGCAAAATAATCAAACTGCACAAACAACTCGACCTCATAAATAGTTAAGAGACAGAGAGAATACGGGAAAAATAAAAATGTTATTCCTAGTCCCACATCCTGAGGCCTGGGGGCATCCAATGGCCAGCCAGTCAGCCAGCCGGCCTGTCCCTGTCCCAGTCGCTTTCCCCACCCCTACCGCCCCCTCTGTGTGTGAGTGTGTGTCCTCTGTCTGAGTCCCGGATCGCTGGCTTTTTCAGCTGTCAGTGTGGCCAAAGTCGCTTATTTACCGCCACATCTACATAGCTAGGTTTTCTTAAAGTAAAATTTCAATATTTATATAATTTTTTAAGTAAAATTGTTTGTTAAACTATAGAAAATTTGTTTTTGTTTTCAATATAAATATAATATAGAAATAAATTTTTTATATAAAATTATAAAATTGTTTAAAGTTAATATTAAATATTTTTGGCAATTTATTTATTTAGGTTTAATTAATTATTTTTTTTAATTCCAAAAGCTTATATTTTTCTGTAGAATAATTTCCAGCAATGGTCACGGTTGCCTAAGCCAATATTGTTGTTGTTATTGTTATACCCTTTCTGGAAACATTATAGCTTTAATGAGTAGTAGTAAATTTTAAATATTTTCTAGACCAACCTCTGCAGCCTAGAAGATCTAGCCAAGTCACTCTATGTGCTGCAAATCTAGAAATTCTTTTATATTTTTTTAGCACTTAAAATATAATTATGGACATCAAAACTGACTTGATCGGACAATTATAGCCTTAAATGATCTTCCTAAAATTTAAATCAAATAGCTTTCTGCAAGGGCATCCAAACTTGGACTATTCAAAGTCAGTTTCCTGCCTGCCTTTGCGTTATTGTTGCTGTTTTTGTTGTTTGTCCTGTTTCCATTTTTATTGCCCGGTGGCCACACGCGAGGATGCCAGGATGGCAGGATCCAAGAGGAGCTCAAGCGCCTTGTTTACACTGTCCAAACTAATTGGATTGGCAGTTTGCAACGCAAGAAGAAGCCGGCGATATATTGCATTGCACTTGGCCAAGTGCGTGTGTGCACGTCGTGTGCGTGTTTGTTCCTGTTGTGGCGTTGCTTTTAGCACTCGACTGAGCATCAGGATAACGATAAGTCAACGGCAGGTCTGGTCACACCACAGTGTCTACGGGGATTACGGAACTCTTTGCTTTCGCACAAAAAGAAAAAATTGCTGATGTGGACAAAGTATGTAGGGTTTATTATGCGTTTTTCGAGGGGAAATAAGAAGGAGAATTGGTAAAAATAGTATTACTGGTTATATTGAGATAACGGCAAGGAAATAAGAGATGTGGTCACACCATAAAAGAGTTTATTTCAGACTCAAATTTCATTGATCATAACCCATTTGTTTGAATTGAAAAATAGTAAACTATCGTAATTAAAATAAAATAAAATAAATTTTTAAATAAAGTTCATAATTTTTATAATTAAAATAAAATAATAATAATTTAAAATTAAATACAAATGAAATGAAAGGAAATCCTTATTCCTAAAAATGAGCCTCTGTTTAAAATTAGAAAAAATCTATGAATTTACTAAATTAAAAAGCTCTTAAATAAATATATTTATATATATTTCTGCTCTTCAGTAACTCCCCATCTTTATGAAGTGCCCACATATACATATATACACACATATATACAGGAAAGCACCTGAAAATTAAGTAGAAAAACAGTTGTAACCCAAAAAAAAAAAAAATAAAAGTAAAGGAGTCGGTAAAACTCCTTGGGAAAACTTCAGCAAAAACTTTTAAAATCAGGATACACATACGGGTCTTGCAAGGGATTTCTTTTCGGCCAACTTAAGGCAGAGGATAAGACCAACTTTCAGTTTCATATATTCACACTTGAGCCCCAAACCTTAGAAAGTTCGTGTCTTTCAAGCAAAAGCCCGAAATGTGCGCTGTGCTCTTTGAAGTTTTAATGTAATTAATTGCCAAGCTTATTTGTCACGGCCAACGGAAGCGTAATTAATATATTAAACTACATGTAATTGCTTACAGCCATAAAATGAAATGGAACTATGGCTCAAATGGATTTGGCTCTAAGCTTAACGTTCATTACCACCCACACGGACACATTTCATTTCATTAAATAAATCATGAAGCTGCATTTAATGCATTTAAACACATACTTCAATTAACATTATTTCCAAGACATAAATAATATAGCCAAGTTGGAGAGTATGTTAACCTTGTTTCCAGCATTTAAGACCCGAACTCTCTCCCGCCCATTAAATCATCTACTTAATTTCTAACGACCTGAGGAATCGTATATTTTTTAATTAAGTGAACAAAAACTGTGCAAACTTTTCGGTTAAGGCGCCTCAGACGGCGGCAATTTAGCAAATTAGACCATCCACATGGCAGCAGTCCGAACGAGTCCAGACCTACTCCTCCTACTCCATCTCCTGCCTCCCATCATCCTGCCTTCCATCATCCCGCTAACGAGCAACGTTTGCCAGAGTGCCCCGTCAACCCGCCGGCCTCAATCCCCCCGCCCTCCGCTGGGCGGGGCATCCACTTGTTGGCCCGCTGCAGCAGCAGCCCAGGCAAAGTCGCCTCGAGATGTCCTTACACATTCCGCTAAACAATAAAAATGCAAAAAGGAAATTGAAAGCCCCGAGATGGAGCAATGGAGCCATAAAGTTTGTGACTTTGGCAAACAGTTGCTACGCTTTTTACACAGTAAAAAAAAAATAAGGAAAGATATTTAAAAATATATTTGTCAGTATATACTTATTATATATAAAAAAGGAAAGTTTATAATTTTAACGTAATTATTAAAAAAAAATCTAAATATTATTATTTAAAAAATCCTGAAGTTCATATTCATAGAGACTGTTGAAATCTATAAAATTTACAATAAATGTATTTTAGAAAAACCTAGTTTTAAATTATTATCTAAAATTTGAAAATTATTTAAGATCGGAGGTCGGACGGACGGACAGACGGACGGACGCACAGACGGACAAATGGACAGACAGTCGGACGAACGAACGGACGGACAGAAGGACGGAACGGACGGACGTTATCTTTAGACGATATCTTTAGACCCATTAAGAGCAATATTAACCTGCTTTATTTAGCAAACTCTAAATATTAGTACCAAAATGTATACTACATTTTTTCTCTCCGTGTACCGGCACTACTAGCTAAGTGGCGCAACTTTGTTGCGAAATGTGCAACAAAATAAGAGCACGGCAAATCCGTGGGAGAATGTTGCTGGCCGGGATTCAGTTCGCGACTTTCCCTTGCCCTGCGTTTCGTCACTGGCATTTTGCTCGGTTTTAATGGCGGCCAGGACACGGGGCAGAACCAGTGCGCCAGGATTCTGCTCTGCCCAGTAGCCAGTGGCCGCCGCCAGGAGGTAAAGTCGCTTAATTGGCGGGCGGCAATCCAAAGAGGAGGAGCAGATCTCCGCCTTCCCTCAACTGCCACAAATTGCCGGGCAAGTTGGCGGCTGTGTCTACGTGCTGCCCCGGATCCGGCTATGGCCTTCAGCCTCCTCACCTCCCAGCTTCTCCTCCTGCCTTTTGCCCTGCCTGATTGCACAAGTCCAACGACGGTTGCAAATAAATTTTCGCGCCGTGTTCATCTATCCCCACGTCCGTGTGCCATTTGCATTCCGCCATTGTCCTGCGCCAAAGTCGTTTGGCCAGGCTGGTTGGGAAAGGGGTTGAGGATAGGGAATGGGAATAAAGATGGGGTTGGGAGTGCCAGTGGCAGTGGGAGTGGGCGTGGGCGTATACTAGAGGAGTTGCCCTACGTGTGTGCCATATAACTTTGGCCTGGCGTCATTGTCATCGTCGCTGTCCATTGTGCACCGAATGCAGTACGTAATCACAACAGCAGTGGCCAGCAACCACGATGCACAGTGGTCTCCACCTCAATGGATTAATATATATTAATGGATTAACAATTTCTGTTGAGTTAATTCCATGTATTTTTATAGTTATGTTCGAAATTCAATGAAGTATAATTTTGTTTGTTAAATTAAGAAAAAATATTTGCATAAATTTTAAAATAATAATAAATAATTAAATAAATAAATAATAAATAATAAATAAATGTTGTTTGTTAAATTAAGAAAAAATGTTTGCATAAATTTTAAAATAATAATAAATAATTAAATAAATAAATAATAATAATAAAATAAATAAATAAATCAATATCACGAACGAGATGCGGGAATTCGAATTTTGGATGCCTTTTCGGCTTGCAATTAGGTCTCCTAATCGAATTTGAAAATATATAATAACAAAGCTGAAAAAATACGTATGTCTATTAAATTTAAAATTACACAAAAATAAAATATATATATATACATTTTTTACAATTAAAATTTTGTTTAAAATTGCGTAAAACATTGGCAAGAAAAAAAGGTAAACAGTAACAGCAGCTTCCCAGATGCCAAAATAGAAAACCACAAGAGCGGATTTTTTGTGGCTCTCTCGCTCTTAGAGTTCACTCTCCGAGGACAGGAGACTACAAATATTCGCTCACGGCGACAGAAAAAGCCGAGGACAAGTGAAAAGAGATAATATTTTTGTCTCACTCACCATCACACATTGGTTGTTGCTGCAGATCCAAACGGCGAAACACAGCCACACAAAATAAGGAAGAGTTTGTCAAAAAACTAACCAAATATTTGGCACTTTGTTGCATATTTTAGCGACATTGGTTTCACTTGCACATAAAAAAAAACAACAAAATTAACCAGCCAACAAAAAGTACAATGATCTTGGCTGTTTGCTTTAGGTATTAAAAAAAAAACGACAGCGGTGCGGCTTTTCTTTTTGGGGCTGTTCTAGGCCTTTCCCTCACTTTACTTCACTTCACACACTTGTTATTGAACAAGCTCACTGTTTTTCCGCACTTTTCCGCCGTATTTTTCCATGCGATTTGATTTTTTACCGTTGCGATCTTCTTGCGTAGAGCTATTTTGTTTTTTTTCATCCGTTCTGCTTGACGGCGCTCAAATTATGTACCCACAAAAAGTGTGGGGCTCTCTCGCTCTCAGGTTTCACTTTCCAAGGACAAGGGAAAAAACAAAATGACGCGCAAAGACAAAAAAAGTTGAGGATAAGGGAAAAGAGAAAATGGTTTTGTCTCACTCCCTCGCTTGCGTTGTAGTTGCTGCAGATTCCAAACGCGAATTAGTGGGCGAAACACACACACACAAAATACGGAAAAAAAAACTTAGTTTCTGGCACATTTTTACACATTTTCTTCCCTTTTCTTTGCACATTCACATAAAAAAGAGCAACAAAATTAACCAGCCAACAAAAAACGCACTGATCTTGGCTGTTTGCTTTAGGTATGTGAAAAAAATAAGAAAGCGGCGCGGCTTTCCTTTTTGGGTCTGTTCTAGGCCTTTAACTTACTTCACTTCATTTCACACACTTTTCACTGCACGGGCTCGCTGTTTTTCCGCACTTTTCCGCCATATATTTCCTTGCGTTTTGATTTTTCACCGCCGCGATCTCCATGTTTTCTTTCTTACCTCCGTTCTGCTTGGCGGCGCCACAAGTTATGTTAGAATGACACACGAAGCGTATTTTTTGTGTGGCTCTCTCGCTCTTAGGATCAAGATGAGAGCACAGAAATTTCGCCCGGCGGAGGAACTGATTTCCAACGGGAGAGGCGCTCTGCGATAATGGAAAGCGGCGAGAGAGTGGATACAACGATGTCGCCAATATTAGCTGGACACTTCCAGGTTCGAGCTGGACTGGAAGTACGAGCAATATGTATTGTATATTATTTTCTTAATTGGGTAAAATATTAAAATATTAAATAAATAATATTTTTTATTATTGATTTATATGTTTGTCGAGCAAAAAGCATAAATGACCACGGTGCCAGTGACATCAACGAGTGACAGCAACAAAACAATGTGGCAAATGTGCAACGTGGCTGATGGCAACGGAGGAGGATCAGGACCTGCTGCCACTGCTGCTGTCCTGGCAGTGGCCTCCGCTCCTTGGCCCGGGTCCGGCCATTGCAGTTATGTCACATGGCTGACTTAATTCATTCATTTAGACGACGCTGACAATTGTAGGTGTCGGGTGTGCGCGCGCCCTCTGTCATTTCGTTTTGTCAGCGACGACGACGACGACGACGACGAGGACGACGCAGTGCAGCAAAGGACAGCACAGCCGTAGGGAGAAGGACATGCAGAACAGTGGGACTGGAGAGTTGCCTGCCTGGCTGCCTGACTGACTGCCAGTGGAGAGCCATTATGGCACCGACATTGTCAATGACTGGCGAATTATTATTGCCTGGCGAAGGCAGGCAGTTGGACGCCAACCCGACTCGGTCCCAGGTTGCAGTTGAAGTCGGAGTCCCATTTCCATTTCCATTGCCGTCGCATTGTTCCACAACGAGTGGAGGGCCCCCCATCTTCTGGTGACAGTTGGCACCAATTCCAGCACACGTTGCAGGTGGCAACTCCGCACGGTCTCTGTCTCTGCCTCTGTCTGTGTCTCTGCTCGTGGGCGTTGCGGAAAGGAGGTCGCTCAATCAGGAGCTGACTTATTGCATTATGCAGCCACTAACAACTTGACTGCAGGTCACTTTAGTTCGTAACTTAAATCGCCAAACACAATAAATAGTTATTGGTGCTTATCTGTAAGGTAAACTAGCTTGGAATTCAAGTTTACTGGTAGTTATAATAATTAAAAACTAATTTCAATAATTGTAATATCATAAAAAATGTTAACTGCTTAATTGGAATATAGGAATTCTTGAATTTATAAAGCAAATTGTTGTGAACAGAATATTTAGTCAACTTTAGCTACAGAATTTTATTTTTTTAATATAAAATATATTCAAGATTAAAAACAAAACAAAAAAAATTATATTTATAATTTATTTAAAAAATGATTTATCAAAAAAATATTCCCGTTGAAATTAAAAAAAAAAAAAACGTAGAACGTAGAGCTGCCATATTCTATTAAAACTAATACCTAAAAAATGTAAATTAAGGTAGAATATTTAATACACGTTTTTGAAATTCTGGTTTTCTGTTAAATATGAATAAATATCCAGCATAGAAAGGCCAGAGTATATTTATATATTTATAATGTATCAATATTTAAAAAAAAAGACGATATATTTACGATAAATATATAATCTGTTTAATTCTTTGATCAATGCAATTGGAAAATAGAAAAGTTTATTAAGTATATCGAACATTTTTCGAAAATATCAATATTCTAGACTAAATGCGACACTTTTCGATAGCTATAAAGTTTACTATACTTGCAATATGTTTAAAGGTCGATATGTCCTATCGAAAGTTTTTCTTCGATATAGGTACACCCCTGCCCTAAAATAATCCCACAAAACCAACCCGAGCAAAATGCAATTAAACAAAATCATTTATATATATGTATATATTTCATATGTATCATACAAAATTTCCATTTTAAGATTTAGCAACTAAATGGGTTTGAGTTTTGCATTTCTTTCTTGTTTCGATTTCGATTTCGAGCTAAAGTGCACAGATTACAAAAAAAAAAACATGGATTACTAATTAATTAATTAAGAAAGAGTTGACGCAAATAAATAACAAAAAACTAATTCAATATATATATATATGCATACATATGTTAGATATATAGTTGGAGTTGATTCCATTGCAAAATCGCAGTACGGAGAGATTTGTTTTTTTTTCTTGTTTTGTATTATTTTTTTTTTGTTGTTTTTTTATTACAGATTAAATTTTTTAAGGTTTTTGCTTAGCGACTAAAATGTGGTTTTTGCGTATTAAAAATTGCTTGCTTGAGTGTTTTTGTGTGTGTTTGTGTTTAGGTGTGTGAGTGTGTGTGTGTGGGGTCAGTGTTTATATCAATATGTATATAAATATATATAAATAAATTTATAGGAATATGTGTTGATTTATTTTTATATATTTCTCGATTCATTCGCATTCTCATTTATTAAGCTTTCCTTTCTCCCTCTCTTTCTCTCTTCTAATTCCCTTCCGATCCTCTTTCTTTATATTAATTATTTTCTTTTAATTCCGTTTGATTATGTTTATTATATAGGTTGTGTGTGTGTGTGTTTATGTGTGTGTTTGTTTATATTTATGATGTGCTTGCTATATAACCATTATGTTCTTAATTTTGCTCTTGCTTAGTTGCTGATATATTTTCTTGTTGTTTGATAAAAACGGAAGGACTCGCTTGCGACAAAAGTTCGTGTTTTTTTTTTTTGTTTTGTTTAATTTTTTCATATCTTCGTATATAAAAACGTATAAAAAGCTAAGTAGGTTGGTTGTGTGTTTAAAAAAATCTCTCTATATGTATACGATATAGATCTTTATAATAATCTTTATTTATATATATATGGTAAATATATATAAATATGTTGTGTTTTTCAATTTTTCAATTTCATCTCTATATCCACTCGTCCTCGTTCTCGCTCCCCTTATATCTCTCTTCGTTTAATTGTTGTTTAGGATCAAATTCTTCTTGTGCGACTTTCACTGCAGCTCCTCATCGAGACTTTGGGCATGTGGGGAATATGGAGGACATGTGATGATACTGATGACCGGAATGGTGGTGGTGGTGGGTAGTGGGTGCTGGGTGGTGTTGGTGCTGAGTAGTTGAACGCCCTAGAACTCCCACTGGGTGGCCGAGTCGGTGCCGTCGTCCAACAGCTTGAACGCTCCGTTCTTGGTGGCGCCCAGGTACTTGCCCTGCTGCGATCTGTGAAGATACAGAATTCAAATTGTATTAGTAATCGAATTTAGTGATAATTTAAAATGAAATCTACACACTTTTTGGTCAATATAAAGAGCTTGTTTTAGGAAAATCTTTGTAAAAGATACAATAATCAAATGTAATAATAAATATAAGCTTTTCCCTTTAATTGTAATGAGAGTTACATTAAAAGTTTAAGTTGAAGTTGCAGTTTAAGAAAATAATTAAGATTTGAATACAAAATCAAACTGTGCTTAAAAGGAAACCCTAGTTCTTTGATTAATTCAAGAATTTTTCATATAATAATCGGAAACATGAAGAATTTAGTTTAAAAATATTTAAGGAAAGATACTTTCAATAAGGGCTACCAAAAAACATGGACATATCTTTACTGTATTGATATTTGATGCTAAATTCGATATAAAAGTCCAACTTTTAACGTTACTCTATGCATATTTACAATAATTTGATATTCTGTTTGATACATCGAAGCAATATTATAGAAAAAAGACAAATATTTAACATTTCTTGAGCAGCTTTTGCTAAATTCAATGATTCAACCTTAAATATGTTATTTTTTGATTGTTTAAACTTTGATAAATCAAAAATATCACTTAAATAGCTAAAATATTAAGCGCAATATAGAATCATACAAGTCTTTCCCTACTCCTACAGCTATTATTCTGACCACATGCGAGACTAAAAAACTCTGCATTGACATTCGAACCTTATGCAGATCCTGGTTGGCTCGCGCAACTCCAGATAGAATCCATCGGTGGGCGCATCGGCATCCACCGAAATGCTCTCGCCCTCGATGCGCCAATACTTGCCGCTGTGCGCCTTCAAATGCACGAGACCCTTCTGGGCGCGCTCCACCAATATGGTCTCATAGGTGGCCTTGTTGCACTCCAGCTTGAGGTTGCCGGGCGTGCGATAGCCCACAAAGCCCTGCTCACACTTCAGCACTAGAATGGGTCTGTCAGGGCGAAAGGAGAAGCAAATTAATCAAAGCTAAAGTTAAAAGATATTAAACCTTACCGATTAATCAAATAAAAATAGAACTTGGCAATCTCCTCGATGGACTCCGAGGTGGCAAACAGATGACCGGAACGCTTGGTGGCCAAAAACTTGCCATTGTTGGCCCGGAACGAGAGCGATCCGTCGCCGTGCCAGATCAATTCGAAAAGGGCGTCGGCACAGCGCCGATTGCCGGTGGCCTGGATGCCGCCGCCGGCGGACAGGCACCAGTAGCGATCCTGGGTGGTGCGCAGCGCCCAGCGATGTGCCGACCAATCGTACTCCAACTGGAATGTCTCATTCTCGCCGACCTCATCCTGATTGGCCGTCACATCGACGCCCTGCTTAACGCTCACATAGCGCAAATTAAGCCCGGCAATAAACGAGGCCTGCGGCAGTGAATCCTCCAGCGAGAAGAGCTCATCCCGGGTGACCGTCGAGGAGCGTGACTTGAGCACCGCCTTCGATCCAATGGGCGACAAGTATTGTCCCTGGCGATCGCGCAGCGCCAGGTGTCCGTTATGATATTCGGCACTGAACAGACAGTCATCGTTGCACACCACCTGCAGTTTTCCATTGGCGTTCAGATATCTGCGAATATAATAATCAGTTTGGTGTTAAGCCAGAGATTAACATCGCCACTCACTTGTTGTTGCACGTGTGCAGGGCATAGCGTCCGCCCTCCTCACCACGAAACTCAAGAGTGAAGAGTGTATCCTCGCCCCACGGTATATTGGCATCGACATGGATCTCGTCCTGCGACTCGGACAGATGGGCGAAACGCTTGCGTCCAATGGAACGCAGATTAACCTGCGGCCTGGCGGCCAAGTGAACGGTCCAGAACTCACTGGGGCCGGGCGTCTTGGCCATGCAGACGAGCTTGTCGGGCGTGCCGCCCAGGAAGTAGCCACGCGACTCGTTCTTCAGCGCCCAGCGGCCGCTGCCATCCTCGCTGATGCTGATCTGGAAGCGGCTGCCAGCGTCCCGCTCGTCGCTCTCGCAGAGCACGTTGCCAAACTGATCGACCGAAAGGTACTTGTTCAGATGAGATCGTAAGTAGATAATACCTTTTGAAAGTAATAAATAGATTGTGAGTAAATTGGCAATTACTGGAAGAATCATGCTAAGAAATATGATTACAATAATGATAACCATTATTCTTTCCATTATTTTGGCCACTTCGTTAGCCATAATGGTAGAATTGTTATAGATTCTATATTAAATTTATATTGCAAGGTGTTTTATTGTGGAAAATATTTCCATGGAACTGACCAGATAAGGTTTGAACTGTATATATCAGCCTACTAAACTTATTTTTTTTAGGAAGTTGAATCAATCAATTATCGATTTTAATCGATTGTATAACCTATTTTATTTTATATTCTTGATTAATTCTGATGTTTCATCAATAAAAATATTCATTTCTTTGGTAAACTAATTAGCTGCATTAATCATTAATTATTTTTAATAATAATAAGATATATTACATATTATAATTATTAATTATCCCTTTCTAAGCCCTTTCTTTATCGAAATTAATCGATTTTAATTAATTTTCCTTATTATTTATGGTGTCTTATTATTGAAAGTGTTCCTTCTTAATAGTAATAACAGTAGTTGCATTTATAAACTCAAAAAATTATGTTTTTCCAGACTAGAAATATATTTAAAGACGTAAGTTATCGATATTGATTGATAGTTTGTTAGATTTTATTTAAATTTCTGATTAATCATAGAATTTACTAAATAAATAAATTAACTATAAACCGGTAAACATTATTAATCATTGATTTGTGTCTCAATCATCTTTCTCTATTTTTGTCTGTGACCAATTAGTGAACAAACGTTAATCCTTGGCGCTGACATCGATCTATCGATAGGCGATTTGTCTCGCTTTCCAAACATTTTGAATGCTATCATCTATTAAGCCATTTGCGCCAATCCACCGTAACAAACAAGTAATATAATAAGTGCGGCGGGCCTCAGTTTCAGTTGGCTGAAACTGCAGAAAGCAAGAAATTTTTGTTCAATTTGGATGAGCTATTTTAATGGCCAACAACGAATGCTGACTTATGGCTTTGGTATTATAGAAAATGTTTATTAATTGCCCCAGTGGCAACGACCAGGAGTGCCGGCAAAAGCTAAAAACCAGTTGCTTAGCCAGCTTTAATTGTAATTGCCTGCCTCGCCACGGACTAGCCAACATCGAGAGTCGAGAGTCGAGAGGCACCACCAACATAAAAGCCAACTCCAACTCCAAAGTCAAGTCCAGCTCCAAATCCAATTCCAATTCCAATGCCACTGCCACTGCCACTGCAGCAGAAGCCGCTTGTTGCTTGTTGCTTGATAAATGATGCCAAATTCGTGAGGCGCTTTGTTTTCTACTCTCCCGGCTCCGTCAAATTAGTGCAACTGGAATTATCTTTGCCTGCAGACCCCGTGCCAGACCCCCCAATGATTTATGTTACGAAAATAAAAAATAAAACATAAAAAAATAAGAAAAAAAAAGAGCTAGGAAAAATCAAGAAAAATACGCCACTAACTGGCCAAGATGATAGTGATTACGCCTGGCAAATGGCTTCGACTCTGCGCCACTTAAGCGCCCAGGAGTTGGTGGCAACTGGTTGATATATATATATATAGACAAATATGTATGTATGTAGCTCAACCAGCAAGTAAATAAAAATAAAAATCACTTGCAGTGCGAGGCAGAGGATTAACGCCTGCTTATCAGGATTCACAGATAGCGACTCCGCTTGGTTATTCCATGTCAATGCAAAGGTGTGTATCATTGATTATTTGCCCTCGTGGGAAGCAGGCCGGCAGGTGTCATTGGATAAACAAAAACAAAAATTGCACAATTTAAGCTCAATGCCAAAATGCTAAATCATTACAAATGGCTACTTTTGTTGCGGGTAATATTTCCAAGTAATATTTCAAAAGAAAAGGCAAAGCTTGTTCTCCAGCTCGCTAGTTGAGAGGCTTTACTAAAGCCTAAACTCATTATTGAATATTGAAATATTAAGGGGTTACATAATTAAAGTTGTCAAAAATTGACAAAAAATTAGATATCGAGATTTTAATGCAGAAAAGTTTGTCTAAAGAATAAAGAATAAAAATCCAAACAGAACTAAAATCGGTTTAGTTTAAGCCAAGTTATGAATGAAAAACCATTAAAAATTGTAGTTCAAAATATGACCCATTTAAAAAATAAATTAAAATTGTCAAAAATAGACAAAAAATTAGATTTCGAGATTTGAATGCAGAAAAGTTTGCCTAAAAAAACTAAGAATAAAAATCCAAACAGAAATAAAATCGGTTGAGTTTAAGCCAAGTTATGATTAAAAAACCATAAAAAATTTAAGTAAAAAATTTGACTCATTTAAAAAAAAAATTAAAACATCATTAAAATTGTCAAAAATGGACAAAAAATTTTATTTCGAGATTTTAATGCAGAAAAGTTTGCCTAAAAAAACTAAGAATAAAAATTTAAACAGAACTAAAATCAGTTCAGTTTAAGCCAAGTTATGATTAAAAAACCATAAAAATTTTTGTTTAAAATTTTGACCCCTTTAAAAAATAAATTAAAACATTATTAAAATATTGAAAAATGGTTAAAAAATTAGATTTCGAGATTTGAATGCAGAAAAGTTTGTCCAAAAAAACTAAGAATAAAAATTCAAACAGAATTAAAATCGGTTGAGTGTAAGCCAAGTTATGATTAAAAAACCATAAAAATGTTAATTAAAAATTTGACCCCTTTAAAAAATAAATTAAAACATCATTAAAATTGTCAAAAATTGACAAAAAATTAGATTTCGAGATTTGAATGCAGAAAAGTTTGTCAAAAAAAACTAAGAATAAAAATCCAAACAGAACTAAAATCGGTTGAGTTTAAGCAAAGTTATGATTAAAAAACCATAAAAATTGTAGTTAAAAATTTGACCCCTTTAAAAAATAAATTAAAACATTATTAAAATTGTGAAATATGGTTTAAAAATTAGATTTCGAGATTTGAATGCGGAAAAGTTTGCCTAAAAAAACTAAGAATAAAAATCTAAACAGAACTAAAATCGGTTGAGTTTAAGCAAAGTTATGATTAAAAAACCATTAAAATTTTAGTTAAAAATTTGACCCATTTAAAAAATAAATTAAAACATCATTAAAATTGTCAAAAATGGTTAAAAAATTAGATTTCGAGATTTTAATGCAGAAAAGTTTGTCTAAAAAAACTAAGAATAAAAATCCAAACAGAAATAAAATCGGTTAAGTTTAAGCCAAGTTATGATTAAAAAACCATAAAAAATTTAAGTAAAAAATTTGACTCATTTAAAAAATAAAAAATTAAAATTGTCAAAAATGGACAAAAAATTATATTTCGAGATTTGAATGCAGAAAAGTTTGTCCAAAAAAACTTAGAATAAAGATTCAAACAGAACTAAAATCGGTTGAGTTTAAGCAAAGTTATGATTAAAAAACCATGAAAATTTTTAGTAAAAAATTTGACCATTTAAAAAATAAATTAAAACATTATTAAAATTGTGAAAAATTTTCAAAAAATTAGATTTCGAGATTTGAATGTTGAAAAGTTTGCCTAAAAAAACTAAGAATAAAAATCCAAACAGAACTAAAATCGGTTGCGTTTAAGCCAAGTTATGATTAAAAAACCATAAAAATTTGATCCATTTAAAAAATGATAGGTAAAGAAATAAATTATTTAATATTTTCCAAAATATTTAATTAAAATCTTAATAAAAAAGGATTTTTTATTCCTTTTCCTTACACCTTAATATATAATATATATAAAATATACAAAGTATACATAGTTCACAAAAATATATAAACCTCAGCAGACATGGGAAATAAAATCAGAGATTTTACAACTTTGGAATCGTTGTCAGACCTAAGCGTAGCTCCCAATTCTCAGTCGATCAGATTTCTCGTACAGTATCGGTGCTCAAAAACAAAAAGTGCTCCCTATTTTTTCATATTTTTCGATTCAAAACAAAAAATTTATAAAAAAAAAACAAAACAAATCCAAAATAACAAAAAAAAAATCCAAAATGAAACTGTTTGTACCAAAACTTGTGTTTTCTTTATTGTTTTTCGTGCACGTGATACCCTTCATCCTCGGCACCTACGATCCCCTCCTGGACGACGAACTCTTCGGGGACCTCAACCTGTACGGAGATGGTGGCGGTGGTGGTTGTGGTGCCGCTGGTGGTGGCAGTGACAATGGCGGCGTCGGTGACATCGGTTCCGGTCGCAGTGATAATGACATCAACGGAGGCAGAGGCGGCGGCGCCGGAGGGTGTGACAATGACAACAGTATGAATTTGGAAAGCTCGTGCTCGGGCAAGTCCTCGGACAAGGGGTGCGGCATTAACCTCTCGGATCCCAAGCAAAAGGCCTCGAATATTGCCCAGAAGGCGGCACAAGAGGCCAAGGCCGCCAGCGATGCCCAAATGCCGGCAGCTGAGGCGGCTGCCATGCAGGTGAAGACCGAACTGGCCGACAAGGCGTCCCAATCGGCACGTGCCGCCGAAGCGGCACTCGCCGGTAAGCAACAGATCGTGGAACAGCTGCAGGTGGAGGCCAAGGAGGCAAATGCAGTGATCCTCGAGGTCACCGTCTCCCTGGAGAACACACAGGCCAATGCCAATGCCGCCACATCGGCGGCCAATGAGGCACAGACCCAGTTGACCCATCTCCGGACTCTCGCTGAAAAGATCTCCGGCAATTTGGCCAACATCAAGAAGGTGGCCAGCGGGGCCCAGGCACAGCTCGCCGAACGCACACAGCTATTGGAGGCGGCCAAGATGCGTGTGGCCAATGCCACGCGTCGCGTGGCCGATGCCCAGGCCGACTATGACAAGACCAAGGAGGCCGCCTCCAGGGCCGTCTGTGCCGCCATGGAGGCCAAGCAGAAGGTGTCGCAGCCGTCGCGTGGCCGCAGGACCCTCGCCCGTGACCAGGATCGTCACAGCAACAGCGGCGGTCGCTCCAAGATGTCCAGATACTATTGATCGGGGCATCTCGCTACTTTCAAATTCGATTTGGTGTTTCATTTGTTTCGTTTTCGGTTCAAAAAAAATTTGAGTTATTATATTTATATCGATGTCGATCGATAGGGGATGGGATGGATCCCTCTTTATAATTATATTTGTATATCGATATCGATAAGGGATAAAGTCCCATTTATCTAAAACCTATGCCATCCTAAAAGCTAAATAAAGGGTTTATTAAAATATAAATAAATTGAATTTAATAAAATTTCTTTAATCTTGATTCAAGATTTGTAATTTTGTTTATAAAAAATCGATTTAAAATCGATAAGCAATGATTCTGATCTCAGTTGTCCTAACTAAGCGAAATAAAGGTTATATAACTGCTTAAAAATATGTAATCCTATTAAATGCAATACAATTTTTGTTTGAGCTTCTTGATTCAAGATTTGCAGCTTTTTTTTCATGCAAAAAATCGATTTAAAATCGATAAAAATGACATTTCTAAAATATCCCAACTGAACTATATAAAAGGTAAATAATTTCTTAAAAATATAACTAATTGAGGTCAATAAAATGTAGTTTCCAAGATTTGCAACTCTTTATCTATGCAAAATAATCGATTAAAAATGTTTCTTTGCAAGCTTCAGTTCCCATGATAAAATATTTTAATTGTTAAATTTATATTCTGAAACAGTCTTTGAGGAGTTTTATAATTAAAAAAACCTCTTAGCTTTACTTGCTATGTAAAGATCTGTGAGTGATCTTGGTATATAGTCTCGAATTATTTTTGAGAATTATACCTAATAGAATTATCTCTCTTAAGTAATACTATCTTTTCGATTTAATATACATATTCGCAGACTTACTTTCACCGGTGTTCGAGGGTTCGAGCGTCCACAGCTGCTTCTTCTTCAGACTGGCGCCATTGGCATTGAGCTTGAACCCAAAGGTCTCAGCAGTCATGTACTTGTGCTGGCCATTAATCACACCAATGGTCCACCATCCCTTCTGTTGGTTCTGTGAGATGATGTCCCCATTGCTGTGGCCCAGCTCGCAGCCCTGGCCGTTCATGGTGCTAATGGGAGCAATTTTGGGGCTGTTCTCGGGACTCCGGCTTCGATTGTTTTCTGGAAATTAATAATTAAAATGCAAGGGTTGAGTGATATGTTAATAATAATTCAGTTACTTAGATTATTAATTTAAAATGCCTGTACAATTATTTTACTTTGCTTAAAATAAACATAAGCCTGGGATATTACACAGATTATGCATTTAATTATGTAAAACTATACGCTTGATTGATGAACACTTGGTCATGGCCAGACGAGGCGAGGCGGGGCGAGGATGAAGGAGACTCAAGACTGAAGACTGGAGACTCAAGACTGAAGAGTGGAGACTACAAGCTGAAGACTAAAGACTGCGTGCAAGATTTATGTGGAGACGGGACTGAAAGACAGCCTGTCAGACGGGGTCTCCTCTCCACTGGCTGCTCCTCCTGCTCTGTCTGCTGGCTGCATGTTGAGTAGCCAGGCGGCGGCAGTGTGGGGTTTCCTTCTTCCATCTCCAGACGAGTCTTTTCTCTCTCTCTCTCTCTCTCTCTCTGTGTCTGTGTGCCCTGGCATTGCCATTCATCGCAACAGGAAATGCAGATAACATTTGCATTACATGGCGACACATGTCGCTGATCCTCCCAGCTGCAAGCTCTCCACGACACGTCTCGTCTCTTCTCGGTGTCTTTTTAGCTCCAATAAATTCAAACTCAACAGGCAGCAGTCGGGCTGTCAAAGCATCGATGACACTTTTATCGGGCAGCGCCATCGATAACTGCTGCGATAGATTCCAAGCAGGTGCTTTGCTTTTTGTTTTAGTTTTGGACGGGCTAAAGCCACACCCGTTGGTTAGGCACACCACATACGTCCTTGGGGATTAATTAGTGGCTACAAGTCGCCAACTGAATTGTCAAGCTGGAACTCAGCTTTTCAATTAAGAGAACAGCTGTTTTTATAGGCTTTACAAGCTGTTTTTTTTTTGCATTAATCAGCTGTTTTTGATCTTAGACAATGAACCGTATTTTTTAAGCTTTCAAAGATCTTTGTTTTAATTTAAAAAGAAAAGCTAACCTTTACCTTTCATTTAAACCATATAAAATGAGAAAAACCCCGATAGTTTTCGATTTTAAATCGATTTTTGTATGAAAAACCATAAATAACTTACTAATTACGATTATAATTACTAAAAATCTAATAAAAAACACCAAAATTTAATGAATAGACGCCAAAATGTTTAAGTACCAGACGATATGGAAAACAACCAATTTAATCGATTAAACAACGATATTTATTTGTAAAATTATTGATATAAAATTAATTTCGAAAAAAATATTTATTCTAGATTAATTTATAAAGAGAATAATCTAAAATACGTCTTTGAAAATAAGTCTCAGTAAAATTGGAACAGTTTCTAAACAAAACGTTTTACCGATTTTAAATCGATTTTCGATAACTTTGATATGAGAATTTCTTTAGAATAAAACTGAAATTAAGTGCACGGTTTTGTTTGATTTAAAGGAAAGAGAAACCAAGCTTAATAATCAAAAGTTAACAATCTGAAACAACAAAGGAATCCAGCGGTTACTCAACAACCGATAACCAAAGCACATTGACCAATATTGTTGCAGCTGCAACTACATTTCGACAAGGAACGCAGACCGTACAGTCGTATCAAAATAATAATAAAAAGAAAATAATCAAACTAGGCAAAACAGGCACTGTGAATCGGTAACAATAACGAGAACAAGAACCACTCATTAGCGTGACGCGTGCCTGCTAATCAGAGCTTATGAATCGCCGGGCCCCGGATGAGTCAACAACTGCCATAAAAAGCAGCAGCAGCAGAAGCGGCTAACATAAATTAAGAACCAACAGAGAGAAGAAAAACTTAAATAAATAATAAAACAAAAAAAAAAAAACAGAAACCAGAGGGAAAATAATAATAATAATAAGTAAGGAGAGGGAAGCAGAAACAGACACAAAAGGTGTACGTTGTGGAGTTTCCAGGGGAAAATTAAAGGGGTGCTGATGAGCCTGGGTTGGATTTTGCATTCTAATTTCTCAAAAAGGCAAAAAGCACAAAGGGGCGATAAACGGCGAGAGAAGACAAAAGCGTGACAGCGACTCCAATGTTTCCTTTTTTTATACAATTTTTTTTTTTCGCTTTTTTTTATATATTTATTTCTAGGCGTTGGCTCCTGGTCGGTACAACAAAAAAATAAGGCAGAGGAAAAGCCAGGGCCTGGGCGTTGGCTTAAAAGCAAATCGCAGATGGCAGATTAACATCAAATGGAAATGGAAATAAAGTAGGAAAAACGAAACGAAATTTTACAAAGAGAAATTATAATAGTGGTAAAGAAACCCACTATCCTTATCTCCTTAAAAAGGCAATTGTTTAATTAAAGGCCCCACCCAATCAGAAGAAGTTTCCTTTGCTTTTAATTATTAAAATAATTTTAGTAATGCATGCTACATAGTAAAGCAATATCTTTCTCATCTTCTGGAGACCTTTTCATTTGTTTAATATTAATTTAGGTAATCAAATTCAAGAAAATATTGCATGCTTTGTTGAGATAATAAAGGAAAGATGTATCTGTATCTGTATAAGACTTAAACTTAATGCTTTCTGGTTTGTTTAATTAATGCATATAAAATATGAATATATTATAAATGAGGTAATAATTTCCTTGTTTATTATTTAACTAATTAAAGTAAGAGCCTTATATCTTTTTTCATTTTTTTTTTTTTTTGGTTTATTTATTTTACCAATTTATAGAGTTCCTTTTATATTAAAAGCCTAATTAAGTTAATTGAAGTGAATAAATACTGACTGTACCTAAACCTTCATACTTGTACATTAACTTTAAATAATATCATTTCTGGGACCTGTTTGGTTTATTAAGACTTAAATTTAATAATAATAATTAACCAATTAATATATAGCAAATTGTTAATAGAAAGTAAACGAAATACTGCCTGAAAATAACATAAAACTTTGTACATTTACTTTAAATATAATAATATTTAGTAAATTTTAAATTTATAATAATTTCTAGTACTTTTTAAATTTATAATAATTCAAATTCAATAACAAAAATCATTTTAAACACATGCCAAATTTATTCACATTTTTCCTCTTTACTTTTCAACCAAATGCGGGATTATCTTATGGACTTTTAGGAGTCAACGTTCGCTATATTTGCTGCCTCGTCAGCTTAAAGCCAAAGCTATCGCTCTCTCGGTCTCGGTTTTGGCCTCCTCACCACCTTTCGTCATTTGTCTTCAAGCTAAATGCAATTCGATAGGCGAAAATGTTTGAACAAGTTCGCTGGAAAAATTAATTGTGGCCGTTTAAGCAACCGATTTGCACACTCTTGAGCCAAACGCAAATCATAATTAATTATGCAAACGGGTTGGGGTTTGGGTTCGGGTTGTGGCTGTGGCTGTGGTTTTCCTGCCATCTGTGTGTTTTGACGTTTCATTTTTCTTTTCTTTTTTTTGTTAAGACAAATGCCCCCCATGGGGGTCAAAAAGATTCGTCCTCAAACAATTAGACAGAGTGGCAAATGTGTTGGCCAGAGGCAAACACAGAGAGCACAGTTAGGGGCACCGTTGTTGCTGCAGTTGCTGCAACATCATCATCACCATTAGGCTGTTAGCATTATCATCATTATCAAGCAGCTAAAAAGCAGCGCCAATTACTGCAAATGGAGTGCCGGGCATCGCCAAGCGGAACAAATGCAGTCCAACATCAATCCGAGAACACACATCCACCAGGCCACATCCATGTTCGTGTCCATCCCGAGATGCGATGCGATGCGATGCCAACGGAAGCCCCCGAGAAGCTGTAGCTGTTGCCAAGTGCCACCGATTCGGCCTTTGTCTGCCGTTCTGCTTTAAGCTACCCTGTATTCCGTGTGGAGAGTATCTTCGACTCAAGGTCAGACTTGAAACAAAATCGAGACAGCAGATATCTAAAGTTTCTAATAATTTTTCACCAAAATCCCAGTACCATTATAATATATGAGTTATAGTCAAGAGTAACAATGGGGGCAGACTTTCCCTAAGTTATACCAATGCATATCTTAGACTAGTTATAAATTTAAGTTTATTTTATTAAGTTTATTAATATAATTTATGATTTATAGTCACTAGTAAAGAGGATCTACCAAACTCCACTTTTTCTAACTTATAATTCCTCCTAACTTATAACTACCCTTTATCTTAGACTTGGCCTAACTTTTTGATTTCTTAAAATAACCCAATGAATTTTAGCATGATGCATTTTAAGGTCATAATATATAGTTTAAACAAATTTCAGCTCATTCCCATGACTATAAAGCTTTAAAATAATAAGAAACATAGGTTTTCAAGGGTATTTTTAGCCTTGATCTTGAGAGCTGTCTTGTCTTGCTTGTCTGCTCATTATTATTCTGCTGCTGCTGCTGCTGCTGCTGCTGCTTCTTCTTGTTGCTCTGCTCGCAAATCAATTAAATTACACTATCAATATCGGCGATTGAATGTCGCCCATGTATATATACATATGTGTACACATGTATAGATGCTAGCTTGTGTTGTATCTTGGCCTTTATCTGTGCTTTGATGTGTGTGTGTGGCATTATTAAAACGCAATCTAATTAAATGAAATTGCACACGCACACACCATCCTGAGTGTGTGTGTGTGTCTAGAGTGTGTGCGTGGGTATGTGCTTTTAGCAAATTACGAAAATGTAAAATATGATGGAAGCTTTATCGCATCCAGCGCGCACCTTTCACCAATTGACGTGTCTCTCTGGCTTCTCTTCAACCTCCCTCTTTACCATTCTCCACCACCACTCTCCTACTCTCCTACTCTCCTACTCTCCCCCCCGCTTTCCCCTTTTTCCTCTTACTCTCTCCTTTCTCTACTCCACCTCTCCTTTTTGACGCCCAACCTGCTTTTATTTTGCGTGTGTTTCGCTCTCATGCGTGGCTGTGCTGGCTTGTTAATGATAACGGTAAAGCTAGCCAGCAGCAGCAGCAGCTATAGCCGCTATAGCTCCAAACTGACTGATAAACGCAGTCGCATCCAAACAATGCGAACACAGATCGCGCATCCAAGAAGCTCCACTTCCAAGCTGCTCCAGCTCCAGTTGCTGGTTTCCAGTGCAGCTGCTTCCATTCCTTATTTCCATTCTTTACATTGTCAGCTTATCTTGTTTGCTCTTTTTTAAATTCTTCTGTTAATTATTCTTATTTTTTAAACTACTTTGGGTTTTTATTTTTATTTTGAAATGATTTAAACAATTTGTTAAGGAAGATCAAGAAGTCAGTGGTTGTGCTGCCATTTGTTACACTTTCATATTTGCCATTGGAAGACTCTTGTTTATTTTCTTCTGCATATTTATATATGTTTTTTTGTTTTTGAATGAAGGTTTTCATTTGGAAAATATTAATTGATTTCGATAAGGTAGTGATAATAGCCCAGACAAGCTCAGAAACAGGATATCTAAGCTTAACTTTGCCCTAGGAAGACTCTACTTTAGATTCTTCTGCTGTTTCTATTCTACATAATTTTCAGCTTCTGAATCCATAATTTGTACCTAATATCATAACACTATTTTTAGCAACCTAACATAAATCATCTTTCCTGGTAAACTCAAAATTCCCTTACAAAATATGCATTACATAAAAGTTATTTAATCTCTTTTTCAATGCATAAAAAGTAAACCAACAAGACAAAGAGTTATAAGCTGCATTTATATTGTACTTGGAAGCTGTCACAATTAGTGTGTGTGTTGCATAAATGACAGAAGCAGCTTAAATTCATTCAGTTGAGGTGCAAAAGGTGCAAAAGCAACTAATGAGACTTTAACGAGGGAGACAGACTCCGACTCCGACTCCGACTCCCCTGGGTCTTGGCTTTAAGCCACATACTTATATATATCTTTTTTTTCCAGGCCATTATTATTTTTTGAGCGCAATAAATCAGAGACAACAAACGAGGAGCCAGCAGCAGACATCGATTGTGCGATTGCGATTGTGAATTGTCTTCTTTCTTCTTTCTTTTTTTTTATATATATATTTGCAGCTCTTTTATAACATTTAATCGTAGAAATATGCTGCAGCATACGGTATATTTTACTGTAATGCACGGCAAATGGAGCAGCGTTCTAAAAATACAGATACAAAGATACTGAGATACACCTAACGAGACGAGATGGCGAAGCCTCTCTTCTGCGCGAGAAGAAATGGAAATGGAAATAGAAACATTGCCACAGTCAGCGCCTGCTACAGTTAACGATGTGCTCATGTCACTCCACCTGTCCCTGTTGCACCTTCTCCAGAGTCTCGCTCTTGCTCTCTTTCTCTATCCCTCTCAGTGTCTTCTGACGCACGCGCGCACGCGCTCTCAAGCGTTGCACATTGCTGCTGCGCTGCACATTGTGATCGTGTGAGTGAGAGCGGGAGGCGGAGTGGGGCAGAGCGTTCGTGCCGCGACTTTTATGGCTGTCAAGAATGCGGCGCGCAACAAACTCAAGGAGCCAGAAGAGAGAGGGAGAAAGATATACAAAGAGAGAGATAGTAACCGAAAACCCCAAGACTCTTTTGAAAGCCCTTCCACAATCTCAAGGGAATTTTAGGAAATATCATTTTCCCTTTCGTATTATTTTGAAATTTGGTATGTAGTTATTTAATTATATAAAAATTGTATTAAAACACTAAAATTCAAAATTATTGTATTTTTTAAAGTAAAGTAATTGAGATTAATATATGGTAAAAGGGATCCCTCGAGGGAATAATAAAATATATACATAAAATAAATCAAACGTCAAATCAGTGCATCTTTCAAGTAAAATACTTATACTAATATATATGATAAAGCAGATTTTCTCAAGATAATTTGGGAACATCCCTTTCCTCACATACAATTTTTTTGTAATTTGGTATACGGTTATTATATTAACAAAAATTGTTATTTAATTAATAAAATTTAAAATTTAGGGATCTGTGAAATTAAATATAAAGTCTTTTCCACCATTGGTGTACAAAATCACCTAGTTTTTTGTATGAAATTGATCAAAACTTGTTGAGTTAGGTCAGTTACATTGGAATAATTATTGATAAGTATACAAAAACTTAAATGCCTGGATTCTTGATCTTCTTGATTTTTTTCCTATGCACAAATACTCACAAGCAATTCTAATTAAAAAAGTTTGTATAATAAATTGAGTTTTACCATAAATATCATTCGATTTTTGCCATTCTCCAAAGACAGGTGTTAATGCTTGGCTTCCCCCAAAACAATATTTAAGGCTTAAGAAAACCTCTGAGGAAAGTTAATACACGCGGGATGATGAAAGTCAGTTTGTTCAACTTGTTGGAAACACTATAATGCCTGGCTTAAGGGTATTTATGTACAATAAATGCACATGCAACCAGAGACCAGAGACTTGAGTGTAAGATACTTGAAAATGCGAATTGTGGCCAGGGTATTAAAGTGTGGAGATGCAAAAGCATTTACACACACTCTTGAGCTTGATGAGTTGCCTTCGGGCCTCTGCTATTTATAAAACATTTTGCGGTTGTTGATTGTTTGTTTGTGTTTTTTGTTTTTTTTTTTTTTTTTTACGGTCAAAACAAAGGAAAACAACTTTCTTCGATGGTGTTTTGGCAGTGAATTTACATGCTTTGAAGCTGTGATGAAGAAATTTCAAAAGATTAGTTGATTATTTTGCAGTTATACTGGCAAAAAGGCTATATAGAATCGATTATGGCCATGGCCAGTTAGGATAATTGCGGACACAATGATGTTGCGATGGCAAATTGTTACATATATCCCATAATGAAGCTGAAGCCTTACAATAACAACCGAGACGGGAGACGGAGAAGGAGACGGTGACCAAGACCACAATTCAATTAACAATGAAATCAAGAGATCTCTGGTCGATCGATCGTCTATAACCGGCGTTCGATCGATCGATCGATCGGATCGATCGTTTGTCACGGCAGCCTTAAAGTCGACTCAACTCAGCGGGTCACCTTTCCAATTGTTTTATAATTACCAACCGCAAGCCAAAGCTTTTCTTTCTTCTCTTTTCTTCTTTACTTTAGTTTTTAGTTTGTAGTTTGTAATTGTGTTTCTTTTTTCTCCTTTTTTTTATTTTTGCAGCATTTTTAGAAAGCGCCAAAACAAGTGCAACAATCAATTATTACGATGATGGTTTCCAAAGAAAAACAAACAAGTAAAAGTTCCCAGTTTAAAAATTTGTATAATTTTTTGCCAAGCCAAAAAAAAATTAAGAAAACCGTTAGAACAACTCTACAAAAATAATACAACAAAAAATAGCCATATTGTCATGCAAATTCGTTGATGGTTTTGATGATGGCAAACGGAATCCCCAACGGCGCTATCCAAAAATAACAACAAACTGATCTCAGGTCTTTACGACTTGTGCACGGCACGAAAAAAAGGTAGAAAACGAAGAAGAAAGAAGATCAAAAATGTTTCGATTCATATTTGGTTACGAGCAATATTTACCGTTTCCTATTTCTAATTTAAAAAAAGTTGATCTAATTTTATTTTATGATTTTTTGGCGTATTTTTTAATTAAGTTTAAGAGTAAGTTCTATATAAGGTTAATTTAATTATGCCTAATTTGTGAGAATGGCAAGAAAGAAAGAGCCTTTTTTATAAAGATAAACTTGGTTATAAGCAAAAAATAGATAATAAAAAACAGTTTCTTTAAAAGTATATTTTAAAACTGCTTATAATTTAAAGGCATGATAGAAATATATATAAAATAATTATACTATACGTTTAATAATAATAAATAATAATTTTTATGGCTTAAATATATTTTCATTATTCTCATATTATAATTTTTCAATTGATCAAAATATATCTACAGGCTTTCAAGTAAATTCCATTAATTCCTAGCCATGGAATCTTTATTATTATTACTTTTCGCAACTGATCTTGTGTCTAAATTCGCACTTGGGAATTACAAGAGCAATTTCTGCAGAATTTTTACCCTAACGGTGCAAAGTGTTGGAAATACTGTTCCCAAAGACAGTAATATATAATAAAAATAGTAATTCTATTGCAAAAATTAAAACCAATTATGAAACCTTATGTTTGTAATGCCAAAATAAATTTCTACCCCATTTTCTCAAGATATTTCTCACCGTGTATTACTGCAATTTACAGTTGAGCGACAAGACGACGAACGGCAATCAAAAAATCAAAATCAATAATGAAATGGAGTGATTTCAAATAGAGAAATCAATGAAAGCCACCGAAAAAAAAGCCCGAGACCAAGAGAGACAAAACGGTTTCGGGTTTTTGCTTTCTTTCTTTTACTTTTCTGTATCTTTTTATCATTTTTCTTCTTTCATTTTTTTTTTTGGATTACCACGAGGGAGAAATACTATACAACAGAAAATCAACTAAAGAGGGGGATGGTCTGGCCTGCAATTAAGTGGAGTTTTTGGTTTATTGAACGCATCTATCTGTATGGAAACATCTGTGCAGCAGATACAAAAAAATATATATAAATCCGAGTATCTGAGGCAAAACAGCTAACGGTCTATGATGCCGCTGTGTGTTGTGGCAACACTGAAATTACCGCTGCTGCGCTCTCGGCGAAGCAGGTAAAATGATTTATGCGCCAATTATGTGGACGCCGACAGCACGGACACAGAGAGCGCGGGAAAGTCGACGGGAAAATCTTTAGAGCGGAGGAAAATCGCTCCCCCACCCCCCTTCAGCACCAGCACCAGCTTCAGCTCCAGCTCCACATGCACATTAATAATTTGTTCGCATTTTCAATACATAATAACAATGCGCATAAATATCGTGGAACCGAAGCAAATTGCATAGACCAGCGCACCAGATGCCTCTGGCAAAAGCAAGGAAAAAAATAAAGAAAAGATATATATTAATGTATATATGCTGCCCCTTTGCTGGTTCAATATTTTGCCATATTTTTCGCAATCGATTCAGAGGAATCTCTCGCAAAAAGGGGGCTGCAACCATTCAATTCTAATTTATTATTATTATTACAATGCATTATTCCAAGTCAAGTGCCGATGCTCTTCGGGGGCTACATAATTTGCAGGAATACAGATGAATGCAGATGAAGGTGATTTGATTTAGTTTTTTTTACATTAGGAATTGGTTTATTTACTGGAAATTGTAACTGATTTAATTGAACATAATTTTTTGAAGAAGTTGGGAATTTTATAAGAAATATATAAGACTAAATAATGGTCATGGATGCTCGCACTATATGTTTATATGTTAGTTTTATTTTTACAAACTATTTTAACATTTAATAAAATTTTAAAAAATTTATAAGACTATATAACAATCAATATATATTAAATATAAAATTGCCCTTGTCACTCTCGGTTAATATTCAAATAAATAAATAAATATATTCAACATGTTTAGCAAGGTTTATTTATTTATTTATTTATTTTAATTATTTGGGTTATGGATTCATTTAGCAGATAATTTTCTTATTGTAAAATAATATTCAAATAAATAAATAAATACATTTAGTATATTTACCAAGGTTTCTCTGTTTATTTATTTATAATTAAATCTTTTAGTATTTTGTTTAACTTTAGTAGGTAATATTATTAAATTAAATTTAATATATTAAGCTGAAGCAATTATCCAAAATCTACATATTTTACCCCATAAATAAACCCAAATATATGCATTAAAAATATATACTTAAAGCACCTGCATAAGCCTATATTTATAGGCTTGAATTTTCAAGATATATTTAAAATTAAATCTTTAGAAATATTTGTTCCCCATCTATATATATTTAAAAATATATTTAAAGCTCTACCATAAAAATATTTATTTAATGTATGTTTTAAACTAGAAAACTACTGATTTTTGCTTTCAAAAGCAAACCTAACAAAATAATACTATTGTTTTTCAAGTTTCAAAGTTTCCTTGGTAAACTTTAAGCTTATTTTGTGAATTTTTTTGCTCTCTGTCTTAAATTGCTGGTAAATGGCGTTGCGGTTTTTTACTTGGAGGTGTCGCCACAAATTCATTTTGTGGCAATTTTTTTTAGTTTTTGTTTTTTTTTTTTTTTTGTCTCTTGGAGGCGTGTCCAATGGCGCATGCCACACAAGTGCAAGATGCAGCGTTATTGCTGCTGCTGCTGATAAACTTGTTGCAGTTGCCTGCTGCAAAAAACTGAACCATAAAATAAAATACAACAACAAAAAAGCAGTCAACCAGATGCCAAAGATGTTTTTGGGTGAAGAGCAGCCAGCCGTAAACCTGGAGGCCACCTTTGCAACATTGAATCCGAATCCGAATCCGAATCCGAATCCGAATTCCCAGTACGTATACGAAACCATCGAAGACTGGTCCAGCTGGTTGTCAAGTGAGACATAAATGCCAGGTTTTTGGGCTCCCAGGTTAGTGTTTGATATTTGAACCGATTAAAAAGCAGCTAAACTTCATTCATATTTTCAGTGAAAAAAAAGAGAGAGAATTTTCTTTGGGGGAATGTAAGTGATGAAGAAAGGGGAGACTTTAGGTCGCTCTTCCTAATATATAATCCATTTTGATTTTTAGATAGGTTATTTTACACAGAAATTCTATAGATTTTCAAGAGCTTTATATTTTTATTATATTTATTTTTAGTAGTGTTTAATTGTAAAAAAAAATATTCTCTAAAGTGTTTAGACAACTTGTACTATTTATATTTATACCTCTCTTAAATATATTAAAATACCTAAAATATATTCATATTCACCACTTAAATTCCAATTAAAACCTAAACCGTTCTTAAACTTCACTCAATTAAAGATAAACCTTGACATATGTCACCAGTTATTGTCACTTCATTTCTCTTTCCATCCGGGATTTGAGATGCAACAACATTGTGCTTGCCTTTGTTGATAACTCCCTCAGCCGCCGCTTCTTATAATTATGCATTATTTTTGGTTTATCGAACGGAAGCAGCGCCCTGATATATGTTTGATGATGATGCTGACTGAGTGAGTGAGGCAATGAGAGAAAGACCAAGGGGTGAGTGAACCCCCGATGGGGAATATCATCGGCAGAAAATCAGAGAAGCAGCAAGGCGGCGGAGCCACAAGAGCATATCAATTATTTGTATTGTGAGGCAAGGCAGGCGGCAAGGCAAGGAAGCAAGTGCAGTCACGACGACAGACGGGCGCCTCCGTAAATTTCCTCCGAGCCCAGAGATACCCAGATACAGCGAACCGAACCGCAGCCGAGATCTCGAAATGCCATGCCCATTTGCATTGATAATGCCACAAGTCGGAGGAGTCAACGCCGGGGCCATTGATATATGGCCCATAAGTGAGTTCGAAAAGGCAAAAAGGCGGCAGTGTGTGAATCACAAGTAGTTGGGAGTATATATATATATATATATATATATATAGAGGGGCAGGAACAGGGACTTGGAGACTGAGACTTGGACTGGCTTTGGTAGGGTTAACTCAGGGCGTGCCGTTGAAAGCGAAACCAGTCAACAAGAAAAGCTGGAAAAAAAAGGAGTAACGAGGAGGAACAACACAATACGGGGCACATGACTCAGCAGCCACAGCAACAGATACCCGGGCAACATACAAAAAAAAAAAAATATATAAAAAGAAACCCAGAAAACTTGGAGGAATTACTAACAAAGAATCCAAGCAGAACGTACCACGTACCCATGCCCCAAAGGGATTACGTTTATTGCTCGAAATCGGACAAAAGAAAGTGGGAATTAAATGGTTCTGATTATAAGTAAAAATAAGTAAATGGTTGGCGATAATGAAAAGGAAATGGAAACTGTACTTGCAGATTATCAAAGACCATTGCCAAAGGCAATATAAATGTTGAAATTGAAACTAAATAGTTAAAGGGAAATGTTTTTGTAGATGTTATATAGGGGTAAATACTTCCTTTTATTTAGAAATGTTTCGAAATAACTTAAACAGCAAATCTTGCCACAAATCGAACAAAGAAAATTGAGTTATATATGGAAAGGAGTAGTAAGTATTTGCCGAGTGAATATTTCCACAGGCGATACATGGAATGGATTGTTGCTGGATTGGATATATAAATAGCTTATCCCACTGGCTGTGCATTCCGTTCAACCCTAGACATATCCCCCCAACCCTCGACATCGGCCAGTAAAGTGCGTAAAGTGCGTTCAAGGACAAGCGACAGCTGCAATTGATGACAGATAGAATGGGGGTTGGGGGTGGGATGTGGTGTGGAGTGAGGAACGAGCTCTGGAGGCGACACCAGTCGGGGGTGTAATGCGAGCATATGCAGCCGAAATCCGCAGACAAGTACATAGGCACACTCCATATATATGTGGGATATATATACAGTTAAAGTCAAGAAGGTGTGGCATACTAAATTTAAATTTACATTTTTAAAACATTAGCACAATCGAAAATATTTGCAATAAGGTGCAGAGAAATTCTCAAGTACGAATTCTGGGACTGGGCCACTAAATGGAGAAATTTAAGCCTTGAAAAATGATTGATATATCTAAATATGATCTTTGTTAGACCTGTCTATACATATAGTAGTATTCTTGAATTATGTATATAAAATCTAGTTCTAGGTAATTTAAGCTCTAGGAGTTAACTAAAACCTTTCAAAATAAATATATTTAGGTGATATCAAAATATTAATTTATGATTTTTAAGGAACTCTTAAATTGATGATAGACTTTCACCTCTTTAAAGGGTTAACAATGTAATAAAATCGTATTACAATATTTTGTTTTTATTACAAATTATTTTTCTAACTCGTGAAGAAATAAACCCAAGATTGTTGTGATAGAAAAATAGTTATAAACTAGTACCACACATTAATAAAAATCCAGTAAAAGTTGCTTTAAAAATGGTTAAATATCATTCATTTTCATAGCCAGTAAATATTTCTTTAATTTTTTCTCTCCCACAACATGGTTATTATTTTTTCGTCCCCAACTGTCGCTATGTGCTTAGTGCTGGAGAGCTCGCAGACTGTTGCAACAATGGCTTCTGCGAAAGCACCAAGAAGGCGAATGGGCAAAGAAGTGGCAGCCCCGCAATGGGTGGTAAACGATTCTGGGGGCCCGGAGACTCCCAGAAAGGCGGTGGTGTTGTATGAAGCGGCGGCGGTGACAGGGGCGGGGTTTTTCATTGTCGGGTGTACCTGATTTCCGGCGGTGCGCAGCGGAAGCATTCGATTGCCATGCGACATAAGCATATATAATACTATATGTACATATATATACTTGAGGGAAAGATATGGGAGACGTTGCCATTAGCACACGGGGCAGCGCGCAATCACAAAACAAAATAAAACGTGACTCAGTTTCGAGGGGTCTCTCCTCTTGGCGGCTATAACTTCTCGAGCCGCTCCTGGCATACTAATTGATCCCGAAGAAACCCACACCAGCGACGACGGGACTAAAATGCAAAATCCTCATTGAAAATTATTGATTTGCCATTTTTACTGGGGTAGGGCAGGATATATCCATAAGGGTGATGATGGCGGTGGTGGTGGGTGTGTGCGAAATGAGGCAGAAACTGCAGGAGAAACCGGAGAACAAAAGGAATATATATCCATGACGTGTCGCCCACCATGGTTCCAAGTCGAAAAACCCAAAAAAAAAAAATGTTTGTCAACGCCAAATTGCAATTTTCCAATTGAATGCGATTTCTTCAAAAAGGAAGAAAAAAAAAAAAAACACACACTCGCCTCAACAGTGGTGACTCAGCCATCGGAACTGGCATTATCATACCATCTTCAGACATCGGAACGTGAGATATAAAGTGATGATAGTTTGTGATAAGTGAATGAGACGTTTCCGACAAGTATAATTTATAAGAGGTGTAAATATTAAGAGTAAGAAAAAGGCTAGTATTTTTGTACTATAATTTAAAAGGTGTGAAGATATATTTAAATCTGATATACGGTTTTAAATATGTAGTATAATTGATATTTTTTAGAAATAGGTATGGTAGAAAGGTAGAAGATTCTTTAAAATTACTATGATTAGGATCATTTAGTATATTTAATTAATTTTGTATTTTCATGTCTTAATTTAAGACATTAAAATACATCCGTTTTACGTTTATGTTAAATTCCAGCTAAATGAGCATAAATATAAACTAGAAAAAATAATTTGTAATTTTATTAAACAAGAAAATTAAAGGAATTTAGTAAAATTATGGAACATAAGCTGACTTTTCTAGATAATAATTAATTTTAAATATTATTTTTAAGGAATTTATAATTTTTTTCAAATTTATACAACTCTTTAAATTTGCAATTAAAAACATTACAGTTTTTCCAAAAGTTTCTATGATGTTTTTCAACATTTTCGACCAATGTGGTAGCCTCTTTCCGTCTCTGCCGCAGTCGACGTCCTCTGCCAATAAAGCACACGCCCTGTGCGCATCCGGACGGACAGAGAGACAGAGAAACAAACGGACGGACAAAATAACGGACACAAGGACGAACCAAAGAACGAACGAGCGAACGAACGAACAAGCGGACGGACAGCCAGGAGCGAAAGGAACGGAAGGAAGGGCGTGCACAGACACCGGCTGGGATACATACACACACACACACTCACGCACGCACACCGGCGTATTGGGATGCGTTTGGGAGCAGCGTGGAAACAAAGAAAGGCAAATGCCGAAAGGAGCAGGAGAAAACGTAAACAAGAGCAGCCGCCGATGACAACAACAACAAAAACTAGCCGGGGAGAAAGAAAGAAATGACAGCAGCAGCAGGAGAAATATATAAAAAAGAAAAACAGTTATATAGGGGGGAAGGGGGAGGGATTTGCACCTTGACTGCGTGTTTATGTCTGTTTATAGTTGAACTTGAATGATTGAAACAAGTCGGCGAAGAGCAGAGGCAGAGGAGGCGCAAGAGAAAGAGCGTGCCGGAGTGGAGTGCAGAGAGGCAGGCAGAGAGAGAGAGAGAGCGGCTGGCAGGCAAAAAGAGAGCATTGAATGCCAATGTCAAGGCAATTAGCCAGCCGAAAGCCGGTTGGAAAAATCAGCGGCTGAAAAACAATGCCGCAAGGTGGAATGGTGGTGGGGTAAGATGGGCAGGCGCCGAAGGAGAGCTCAAAACGAAATGCTAAAGTGAAAAAGATGGGAGAAAAACAGCCAGCGAAGCGAACTGACAACTGCCATAGATTTTATGACTTGCAGACCGGAGTTGAGTCGAGTGGAGTGGTAGTGGCAGTGGCAGCAGTGGCAGCCGTGGCGTGCCATAGAGTGGAGTAAAATCCGTGGCCATTGGCTTTACACCTGGAAATGGAGCAGCAGCAGCCGGCTGGCTTCGCAGTCGCGGCGCTGTTCCCCTCTGTCTAATTTGCACGAGAAGATGTCTGCAAATAGAGAAGGTCGCGTGACCCAACTATTCCAACAAGACATGACACGGGCACAAAGTTTCCAGTTCAAATTTGTTTTTTCAATCAAGAAAAACACCAAACAAAAAAAAAATTAAAAAATTATTTTTTCTGAGAGGTTGAAAAAGTCTAAAGCACTCTTAACTTCGTTTCAATAAAAAAAATCATTAAGTTAGGCTGTCTGTTGTTTTATTATTTTTATTTTTTGCAAATCACTTTACCTTTGCATGGCACAAAACCCTTTTTTTTAATTAGCTTAAAAAACCCTACTTTCGTGTCACGACACTCGCTCAGCCCTAGTCACGATGGGTAGAGTGGGGGCCGGGAGGAGAGAGAGCCATCTTTGGGCAAGGAATTCCACTTACTTTCTTTACGCTGCTCCTTCGCTGCTCTCTTCGGCTTCTGCCTTTTCTCGCTTTTTGCTCTTCGCTGCTGCTGCTGCTGCGCTGCTTTTGCCGCTACTGCTGCTGCCTTTGTTGTTGTTTTTTTAAGATGTCACTTCGCCGCTTGTTTTATAGTATTAGTTAGCGCTGTGTTATCCTGTTTTCGCGTTTTCTATTTTGCACTCGCTCTCGTGTCTCGTCTACCTTTTAGCCGGTGTTTCTGTGCGTGTGCGTGCGTATGCCGTTTGTGTGTGCGTGCGTCTGTCACACCCTTCACTTCCAATTCGAATTTTGGTTTTTTTCGGCCTTTTGGTTGTTTTTCGCCAGCTAGCTTCACTCCCTTCTCACACAATACAAAAAAATTAAGAAAAAAACGTAAACAAATCACGATTAGCGGCAATTAATTAGTATTTATTCTTGTTGTCAGTTGTTGGGCAGAAGGCTGTGTGTCCGGCTTTGTGTTTGTTTGATTTTTCGTATGGCAGAAAAGGATTTTCACGATTCGCTTCGAGATGATTTCTGATTGCAGGCGAGACGCATGCGCGCACAACTGTTCTGTTCTGTTTTTATTTTTATTTTTTTGTTTCAGATATGGAGAGTACGACCGCTTTCCAAAATATACAGGCACTGTTCGAGGCAAATTCAAAATTTGCAAACAATTTCTTGTATGCTGGCTCGCACTCTGCGTTCAGTTTCTTGTTTAGCAAAATTCACCGTTGCTGTAAATCTGAAAATTTTTTTGGAATGGCTCGCTTGCACTCGTATTTATAGCCGACCGACTCTCTCAAAAGCCGAGAGAGAGAGAGAGAGGACTGCCAGTGCTGCCAACTGTTTGGCTCGTAAAAAAAGCTAGAAGTTAAAAGCAGCTAAACATTGCCAATTGTGATAAGAGCTAAAAAATACAAAAATAGATAACAATTTATGATTTGTGCAACAATAAATATTTAATCAACATAAAAATGTATTTTTACATTAAAATCAAACCTTATTAATTTGAATAAACTTTGTAACTTGCCTAGCGCAACATTTTAATAATTCTCAATTGGAAATTTTGGAGGAGGGCATCTCTCGTTTACAGAGGAGTGAGTAAGTTAACAGCGATCTTCTCTCGTTCACAGAGGAGAGATGGTTGGAAAGAGGAGAGAGTACAAGTGGCATAGGTTCTGTCTGTTTGGCTTATTTCTGACTAAATGCATATTAGCAACTATCATTTAATTATCATTTAATAAAGGTTATTTTAATGCCCAAGAAGCCATATACATATCCGTCATTAATTATTACAATTTATTTTATTTAAGAGAAAATTAGATTGTCGGCATGAAAACTCGGAAATTGTTCTTTGTTTTCTGATAGTTAGTCACTTGCGGTAGTTTTAATTGTAATGTTTTCTCTGCAGTGGTGTCATAATAACTAATTGTTATTGCCAGCTGTTTTTTTAAATACATTTTATTAATGCATTGCTCAAACTTGGGTGAAGCTGGTTTTCAGTTAATTTATTTATATAATGCTAGTTGCTTGTTAAAAACAGACAATTAACTTAAGAGCATTGGCTGCTGTGGTCTACCGCTCGAAAGTTTTCAGTTAAATTTGTTTATATTTATCTAATTTCAGATTATTTTTATTTAGGAATCCAGCTGGTACGATCTTTATTAGTCGAGGTTTCAGCGAATGCCTCTGCCGGCGAGTGTATGAAATTGTAGCTATTTTTCTACTAATATAAATATATGATATACCGACAAGATTTTTTAATCTATAATAAAGAGTATTTAGATGTGCCATCTTGAAGAATAAAATATATTTTCATAATTACATCGAATTCCCTCTAGCCTCTTCATTATAATTTATATAATGCTAAAAAAGCCAGAAAATAAGCTAAACTATCGCCACTGACGAAAGAACGGCGGTTTTTCCTCTGCTAGATAACAGAATCGGGAAAATGTTAGCCGATAGCCGATGTAGCAGCTGCACTCGCTGTTAACTTTCGCGCGCCGCTTAAAATCGTAACGTAACGGTGTTTGGGCAAAGGAAATGTGCATAACTTAAGTGCATTGCATACTTAATTGCAGCTGCATCCGAATGGGCGATGCGAAGCAGCAGCAACAGCAGCAGCAGCTGCTGCTGGCCACCCAAACGACGCGTCCCAGCCGTTTTGCTTGGCTTGCCAAGATTCGGATTTAGATTGAGACTGTGCCGCACGCTCTAATAACTTGCGATGCACTTTAAATGCACTTGCATCTTTATTGGATGTTGCACGTTAGTTTCGGACTTCTGCTGCTCGCCGCTCTTAGCTGTGGGTGTCGAGTTGCTGGATTTCACCAAAATCCTTTAAATCAACACACACAGCACATGAATATTTATACAGATTTTGGATTTTACAGTTGTTAATCACTGAATGCTGCCAGCCCGTCTCCGTCTCCGCTCTTCACGGCTCCTTGGCTGCGAGCAATCTTAAGCGGAGTTAATTATGCTCCGCAAATTAATGTTTGACTGCATGCCAAGTCGCTCAATGAAATATCTTGTCTTTTGTAATATTTACATTTTTAAATTACTAACAGAGCGCGCGCGCTTGTCATCAGAGTTGTCACCTAAAACGGCCCACTGTTAATCGCTGTTAACAGTGTCGCATAAGGACTTGAAATATCCCAAAAAATACCAGCTGTTACTTTTTAGAAAGTTTTCTTCAAATTTAAATTATTATTATTATTTTTAGTAATGGTAAGATATTTAATAGCTAATCCATATATATTTATTCTGTGTGACCACTCTTTGCTCTTGTTTTTCAGCATTTTTTGAAAGAAACGATGCGGTTATACTTTGTTGACAACCGCCAATATTTGCAAAAAAAAAGTCAGCCCCGAATAATACTGCTGTCAACCTAACTCAACCAACATCCAACATGGTGCTCGGCCTGGAAAGCCCGCCAAAGTGGAAAAGAAGTTGGATAACCTGTGCCCAGTATTTGCTCTTAACTCATGGATTCGTCTTTTCCGCACATTATTGTATGGCGGTACCCATTCTATGAAGAATACCCTACTTTTCCCACGAAGACCCAATCCACCACCTAGCAAACCCAACAGCAAACTTAAAAAATATACTCTCCGTCCTCCACATAACCAATCTCATAGCCAAAATACCGTTCCTAAGTTCAATATGTAAATTTAAAACTACCCAGTTCCCATAGCAGCTAATTCTCTTAACTAATAAGTTTTTTAAGTTTTGTTTAAATAAACAAATTATTTTTGCCCTTACCGATCGATGCCATCAGCCATATATATAAATATAGGATATAATCCGCCTTATATATATATATGATATAGTAATAGTCTTGGTTCGGACTTACCCGCATTTCCGGACACTCAGTTACCTTTCGTTCCAATATGCTGACGTGGCCGAGAATAATCGATAATTATGTCCTTCCGAGTGCAGGTGTTATTATGCGTTTTTTAAGCACGATTATTAACACGCGATTATTAACACTCGATTATTAACACCCGATTATTAACACGCGATTACTATCGGACAATGATAAACACGCGATTACTAACACTGACGTGAGGCTGCAGCGGCGAGCCGCCTCTGCTTATAGGTGTATGAGATAGATAGAGAGCGGCAGCTCGGGAGAGGGAGACAGACTAAGGCTACAGCGGCGAGCCGCCTCTGCTTATAGGTGTGTGAGAAGGATAGAGAGCGGCAGACCGAGAGAGAGAGACAGACTGAGGCTGCAGCGGCGAGCCACCCCTATTATAGCTGCGGTGGAGAGCGAGATAGATCGCGAGAGTGAGAGCGAAAGGGAAAGAGTTAGAGTGGGAGCTATAGAGACAGAAAGAGAGAGTGAAATATAGAGTCGATGAAATATATATACATATATATATATATATGTATATTCCGATGGATCTTAGCTTGAGACTTTTTTCTTTTGCCAGAAATCTTACTTGTGCAGAAATGGCTAGAGAAAGGTAGAAAGTCGGCGAAATATATATATATGTATATATATGTATATTCCGATGGATCTCAGCTTGAGACTTTATTCTTGTGCCAGAAATCTTACTTGTGCAGATCTTTGTTTACACAAGTGTGGGAGCGATGACGTGTCCCAATAATTTGAGAGTGAGAGTGCCGCTCAGGGAGCGCAAACATTGTTTATGTTATTTGAGAGCGGCTTCGGCTGCTGTGGCGGCGTGAGCTCGATGTGGATTGTTTACATCGGATCAGAGTGGAACCTATATAGTCTATATATTTTCCATATCTCCATCTCCTTCTATCTATCGTATTATCTCTTACTGTGTTTACTCTATCTTCATCTCCCTCTAGCTATATTTATTTATTCCTATATTCTTTGGACCTATCTCTGTCTCTCTCT
>VNJU01003041.1:0-34085 GCA_008042675.1 Drosophila seguyi | reverse complement strand
ATTTAATAAACTCTATTTGACATAGAATTGTTTTCTTATTGAAAAACAATCGATGATTGAGCTTAGTAAATTTTGAAGTCTTTATTAAAAGTTTGAAATATGATTGTTTAGAAATTATTTATTGAAATTAAAATTTCCGTAAAGAGATTGTTTTACAAAGGTAATAAAGGTTTATTTTTTGTTAAAAAAAAATTTTTTTAATTTTTTTTCTGGATCAAATGATGGGTTTAAAATTGATTTTAGAACTTAGTAATTCTTGAAGTCTTTAGTCTATATAAAAACAATCAATTTTGAATCCTTTAAGGATTATTATAGATTTTAAACAAATTAAAAATCTAGAAATAAGAAATATAAAAGCCATCAGTACGTATGAGTGATAAACTTTGATTACTCTACGCACTGTTGACCCTTTTTTTTATTATTAAATTGTATTATTAAATTCTGATAGCAGCTTTTGGACTACAAAATTACATTCTTTTATTAAAATAAGACAATGATTTTTATGGACCGATTTTTTTGATTTTTAATTAAATTTAATGAAATCTTTAATAAAACATAAGAACATGTAACAGTTGAGTTTATAGTTCTTTTCTTGTAGGAAATATTTACTTTATTTACTTATTAAAATATGAATTTGTATTAAATAAAGATTTAATTAGGCCTGACAATATATTTATGTTTTATTATGTATTTAGTTATGAAATTTCATAGAAAGTCACTTTGTAAAAATTCATATATCTTTTTTTTTGTGATTTATTTAACAAAGATATCTATTTGAAATTAAAATTTCGAATATAAATTAGATGAATTCAATTTCATGGGAAAACCCCCGGCGTGTATGTTGAGTATTGTGATTAATAAGCTATTTGAGCATGCTTTCCGAACCGGTTTCTTCTGGGAATTTTCGCGGGGCCAGATAAAGGGAACTTTTCGCCTTCAAGGGAATCCCTTTCTTAACCCTTTCCTGCTCGCATATCGCTGCGTTAACGGACAAAACTCATTTGCACTTGCGATTGCAAAATATGTTCACTGCCTCGGGGGATTTCCGAGTAAAAAATAACGAAAATCATTCTGAGATTGCCACACACACATTAATGACATCGTTTGGCAATCGACGGCGACTTCTCAAGAATGTCCATCAATGGACACGTCTAGAAAGACAGAAGAGCGCAGCCCAAGAATTTCTATCGAAGAAAGAAGAGAGTGGGAGTGGTATGATTCTTCCGCTCCATCAACAAATTGTGGGCTCTTCTTTAGATGTTTCTTTTGTGGATCTTTTTGTGGCTCTTTTTGGTACTCAAAGAAAAGGGTGCCAATGTTCTCATAGCTTCTTGAGAATTATATATTAAATATTGATCCACTACTGAAGAAAATCTTCATACCACCTAACATTTTATAAAATTATTAAATTACTTTTTTTTTATAATTAATTAATATAAACTAAAATGTAGTAATATTTGTAAAATTATAACAGTTCTTAGAAGTAAACAAATATTTTAAATTAAAATGAGGAAATATGTAGGTATATACATTTTTTGTATTTTTAATTATTAGTATGTAGTTTCTTTTATTTTTTTTAATCTATAAATACTGAATCCGTAACTTTCTTTCTAAAATTTTTCAATTAGATTTTGGCGTTGAAGTCCTTTAGTTGGCGGGATGCTGATGAAGGCTGCCGGCCTTTAAAATTCTTTAAGAATCGTTACACCAAAGAAAATATGATTTTACATACGATTTGAATTAAAATTTGTTATTCAACCTTAAATTTAACTGGTTAATTTTATTATTTAAACAATAAAATACTCAAAACTACTCTTCAAAAAAATAAAAAACAACTCGACAACATAATAAACAATTTGTACATTAATTTGTAATGCGGTTAACATGTGTTCCCCCCCTCAGCCTCACACACTGGCACACTCATTCCCGCTGGAACACTCACCGCTTGCTGGCGTGTGTGTGTGTGAGTGTAAAATAGGTGGAGCTTCATAATTTTCTCACTTGACGTGGCGTCGCGTTCGATGGACGTTCGACGTGAGAGCAAGCGAGTGGGGGAGAGCGAGCGAGTGTGGTGAGCGAACGAGAGAGGGATACAAAGCGAGGGAGAGGCCGCTGTTTTTTGTTGTTGTTTTTGCATTTGTTTTGCCGTCGCATTCATTTTGTATGTTAATTAGTTGCCTGTTGTGTTTCACTGTGTGTGTGAGCACACTGTCTGTAGGTGTGTGTGAGGCGTGGGTGTTTAATGAGCGGCAATAAACGAAAAACGAGGTGCGGTCTTCGGGAAAGGTGCACCAGATTGGTCGCCCGCCACGTTTGCACCTGTTGCGCTCACACGATTGGTGGAGAGTTCACCTAGGCGGCAGAGAGGGGTTAAGAGGTTGTGGGAGAAGGTACGAAATTCAGGAAAATTAATATCAAATGTATGTATTATATTCACATTTTTACAAACTAATAATTATTTGATTAAAAATGGATTAATTATCCGTTAGTGTAAACTTAAAAACTATACAAACCTTGTTTCTAAACACACCATAAGACTTAAAAATGTTTAAAGTATTTAAGGATGTCAATAAAAATAATATTTACATTTTAAAACTGAAAGCAATACTATAAGAATAATATTCGGCGTGCTTCTTTCTTCTGAAATAATTTCAAAATTTTTTGTAGTGTCTTGGTTATTTTCCGTGAACTAAAATCTAAATCTAAATGGTGTAACGATTTTTCTTGTACTTATATAATTAATATATTATAGGTAAAAAATAAATACTAAGAAAAAGTGTTTAACCCGCAAAAATAAAATTGTGATTATTTTGTGTATATCCCCTTTGCATTTGTAAAGATCTTTATTACCAGGCAAGTTATTATCCCAAAAGCAAACGGTTCAGTTTTTAATATTGCGATTGTGCAATTTCCCCGGCACTTCCTGTTTCCCTTGGGAATGCCCTCATTAACTGAATAATTGACACATATCCCAAGTATTGAATTATACAAAACCGAAAGTACCTTTAATTCTTAAGTCCCGCATTCGCTGGCAAAGGACTTCTTCCCAGGCTCTGGCAACACACCCACTGGAGGTTCTTCAATTCAAATTAAATCGATTTCTATTTCTCACTTCGATTTTCCATTCCCCTCCCTGCTCACCCACCTCTACCGCTGCTGGTACCCACATAAAATATATATAAATTCAGCTAGCTAAGTACTTTTGACTGAGAAATCAATTAATTTTACTTTACAATCACCGAAAGTCGAAGGACCGCGTCCGCTAATGGTGGGAAAATACAAAAGGCAATCCTTTTCAGGGGGTGCGTAGGGCGACGGTTATAGATCTTAGATCCTAGCTAGAGGGTCTCCAGATGGTATTGAATTGCATGCATGTTTCTCGTTTTTCCACAATTTTTAATTAGCAGTAAACTTTGCGCGGCGGCGTCCCCGAAAACAAAAGGAGAAGCGAACCCGAACCCGAGCTCGAACCCGAAACCAATTTGATTCGAAACCGAACCAAAAGTAATGACAGCATAAATACGGCGAGTAGAAGTTGTAGTAGTGGCGGTTCTCTATATATTTTTGTTTTTCTATATGTTGCTTAGCATTGGGGTCGCCACAAAACATCGGACTCTCCTCTCGGAATCGAGAATCTCAAGTGTTTCACTGTTCTGCGGCCGCCATCGCCTCATTTCGTTTAACACTTTATGTGACAGTTAAGTGCGGGGAAATGTCAAATTCCTCCTCATCTCTCCCAAAAATGCATGTACAGCGGTCTAAGCGTTCCCCCCATAGCTTAAACCCCTTTTGGAAAACGGGGGGAAAATGCAGTCAAGTGCTGGCTCAGCTTAGTGTGGGAAGATTTTTCTCTCCACAACGAAAAGTGTTTTAAAGTGCGGTTTCTGGTCGATGTTCCTAGGCAGGCAATCAATGCTTAAAATGTGTGTTTATCTGGGAAATTAATTGAAAGTCATAGAAAGAGAGAACGAGATGACTACAAGTTACTAGTAAAGAAATTAATAAATTAATTAGAAAGTTTGTGACCTTTGAAAATAGCAGGTACGGAAAATATAAGATACAGATGGATGAAGCACGATATAATAACAGAAGAAACAGAAAAATTAAGATGCAGAAGATTATAGGATATAGAAGATATAAGATAAGATATAAGATACAAAGGATATAAAATAATTAAGACGTGGTACAGAATATATAAGATACAGGGGATATACGACTCACAATATGTACAAATCCTGTAAACAAATGTATTTGATTTCGAGATTTTTTCAACTTGTTAGAATATATAATAAAATCATAACGATTAGGCTTGATCCTAATATCCAGTAACTACTTCCCAAACTTCCTTACAATTTAATATTTGTTTACTTTATAACTTCATAAAATCATTCATTTGCACTTTTATGAATCAAAAAGACGGATTGATGGAAAATTAGTAGCCACTTGCTTGTTTTCCTTTGCCTTTCAAATCCCTTTTGCGGTTTGTCCTTAAAGTGTGCCCACAACAACAACAACAGCAGCAGCAATAACTGTTATCCTTGACAACCCTAACAGCATCATCATCCTCAACTTTGTCAGGGCGCCGATCATCGTTATCTGTTTTCATAACTGTCAATTGTTGACTCTTGTATCGAACTGCATTTGAATATGTCCTCAGGTCTCAAACCCATTTTCCCTTATTTTTCATTCACCGAAAACAGCTGAAAAGGTCCTTGTGCGAGAGAGAGAAAGATGTGCGGCACGTGTGCGTTGTATGGCATTGATTTTGTGGTTCAACCTTTTGTTTTCCCTAAGCAGCCTAACGGTTTACCTGAAAAATGCTATAAAGTAATATCCTTACCGGGACTCTGTGTGTGTGTGTGTGTTTTAAAGAGGAGTGAGAAACGGGAAAACAGCCCGCATATTCATGGGGAAAACTTTACCGTTTCCAACTGCATTTCCACTGATCAGAGGGACACTACTTCAATTCGGTAATATAATATTTTGTAGCCACTGTGTTTGCGCGGCATTCAAGGGAAATTAACGAAAATTGAAACAGATACCGGGGGAAGTACGGACACACGTCACGAGAATCACGCTCAGCTGAGCAAATACTTGAAGAAGGTCCTTCAAATGGATGTAACATTAGCTGGAGCTGCTAAAAGGTTAAACACCATCTCTACAATACATTCTCCTTTACCCAATAAAAGATATGCCGAGCTGAAATTGCCGTAGAGAGAATTGAAACAATATTTAAAGTAAAAAAATAATAATAAATCCCATTTGGCTGCCGGCAGTCGGCCCAATGAAAACAATAACCAGCAGCCAAAGGATCAGGACACGCTCTTGCCAAAGTTTACCTTGATGCGGCCGCATCAGCGGACAAAAAAGTACAAACAAATAAGCAAATGAACGCTCGCCGAAAAAGCACAATAATACAACAAAAAATCACAAAAAAATCGTAGCCGGGAAACGGGATTGCGGCACGCGTCTGGCGACCTACCACAGGACAAAGGGGGAAATCCAGGACGCCAGGACTCAGGTCGCGTCGAGCAGAGCAATCGAGCAGCAAAATCAAAGCAAGTCCCGCCTCAGCACAGTGGACGAAAGTGATGACGAAAATAGGAAATAATTAATCAAGTTAAATTAAATTGAAATTTTAAAGTTACAAAACAGAACAAACCCAAAGTTTTCTTAATTATTTAGCACTTGCTGGATCTTAACCTGGCTTAAAACACCTACCCAAGGAACTATTCATAAATTTAAAATTCTGTGCTAAGAATATTCAATGTTGCATAGAAAGTTAAACAAGTATTTGAAATATTTATCTTTGTATTTATTTAAATTTTTAGGTATATTCATAAGAAAATATATCAAAAATTTGGTTTTGATGTAATTCAGCTTATTCAGCTTATTATTTTGTAAAGACAAATAAATGAAATAAATGTTTTTATTATTTTAATATTGTTGAATATTCGATAAGTAAAATATATATTAATAGATTTATTTTATAATATATATTTATTATATAATTTATTTATATATAATTATTTTATTTATTTGTTTAGCTTTAAATTCTCTTATTGTTAATTATAATAGTCTGAAAGCCTTCCTATTATTCTTTACCCACTGTGCCTTGGTAGCAACCGCCAACTGGGCGCAAAAACAAGTTTCAGTCACCTTTTATTTTTTTCTTCTTGTGGCGATTGGTGGTGGATTCCCTGGTTTGGCAGTCAGACAGAAGACAAAAGTCAGTCACATGTGCAGAATCGCAGGGGTGAGCCGGGGCCCGGGCTTCCACCTTTCGTTGTTCTTTCACCTCAATTGCAGCAGCGAAACGGGAAAGGGAAGGGGAAGGGGAACTGGCATCGAGATCGCATTGTTGACATCATCGCGAAATCAGAGTCCTGCGGGGTAGTTTTCTCCCCCAAAAAGGATCAGCCCTCATTTGGCCATTTGGCCTGCAGCGAGCGACTGCTGCTTGGCTGATGCTACCTCAGTTTCAGTTCGGTTCGCTTTAGATTGTTGTAAGTAATCACCGTCATCATCATCATCAGCCTCATCGATGGGCGGGCAGACGGGCAGGCAGGCAGAAGAAAAGGGGGTGGCGTCAAGGACAACTGGCGACATCATGTGCGTCATCGCAGCCGCCACGTTTACGTCCTACTCATTAGGTTGGCCAAAAGCGATTTTCTATTGCACGTTCATTTTTTTTGCGCCAGAAATTATATTTGCGAAATTGCGCATCGCCTTCAGTTGTGGCGTGGGAAGTGGTTCCGTTAACCAGTGAATCCGGGGGTAGCTTTGGCACCTTTGCACTCCCTGCTGCCACCGGCGCCGCCGTCTGTGCCACATGTGAGACATCATTTGTGCACCTTTATCGCTCCTGGGCTCCGTGTGTGTGCGTGCTGAGATTTAATGATTAACGCTGGTCCAACGCTGCCAAGCTGTCCACTTAAGGGCTGCGAAAATAAAAACAAAAAATAAATGGCAGGAAATGATAATGAAACGGGGCTCTGGAAAGAAACGATGTGATAAATACCCAGGGATTTGAAGGGAAATAAAATATAAATGGCTGACTTTATATATATATATATTTAATAGTAAAAAAAAATACAAAAATTGTGCCTAATTAAAATTGAATTACATTTCTTTTATCATTTTATTACTTAATACATTGTAAATTATATATCCTATTTTATATATCCTATTTTAAATTTTCGATACAATTTCTGAAACATAAACCATTTTCCTATATGCTTTGTTAATAATTTAAAGATCATTCTCCAAATGATATAAAATTATATTTTAATAATTATTTTGAACAGTATTTGGGTAAATTAATATATTTAAAATTTCAGCAAATAAAAATAATATATCTTAGACCTTTACAGACTTCAAGAAATAAATTATGTGAAAAAGTCTTTCTTTCTCAGCAAAATTCTTCCCTTTTCTACCTAATGTTTAAATAAAGAAAAATTCCCAGAAATAAAATCCTGCGGGAATCAAGTCCAACACAAATATCTATTATTCGATTTTGTATTTATTTTCAATAACCAAGTCCAACCGCGGCACCCCTTGAGAGTTTAAATGACGCAAAAACTTTGGAAAGTCTAAGCACCGAGAAATGAGTGAGGTTTTTAATTGGAATTAGGTTAAACATATGTGCATAGGTAATCGTGGCACTCTCAATGATCCCCAGAGGCAATTTCTTTGATCTGACCAAAAAATATGAATAATGATTTATTGCATGGAAAAAAACAAAAAAAAACTTAAAACAGATGTTGAAAAATATGTCATAGAAATAGTTTATATTTTTATAATTTAAGCTACATTTATAGGTTTAAGAAGCATTCAAACAGGTTAACTTTATTGTATTTTTTAATGTTTTCCATTTCATTTTAATAGTGTTTAACTTACATTAAAACTAAAGGTTTTTTTTCAGCAGCTTAAAACCAAAGTAATAGTATTTCAATTGTGTCAATGAATAAATAAGCCAGTGAACCATCACATTTTATATTAAATGCTATTTATGGCCGCTAACATTCCAGTTGATCCTTTATTCAGTGCCTGCCAGGGTATAAAAGCAATAAAAATAATTTTCATATGCACTCCGGTCTGTCTGTCTGATATAAAAGGTAAATAAATATAACGCGACTGCTGGACCCTCTCTATCTCCGTTTAACTGTGTGTGTGTTTTCGAAGGGGGATGGGTTTATAAGGGGGGTCTGTTTCGGGGGGAGGGAAGGTAAGCTCCTGCAGCTGAGGCGGCGCACGTTGGCAGCGGAAGCTGGCCAAAGTGCCGGAAGTGAGGAAGTTGCGGCCAAGTATGCAATGAAATTCACTGCAAGCAAAAAAATATTATTATTTGAGTCAAGAAAAATATTAAATTTTAGTTTTTGTATTGTAATAAACTTACGGACAAATATGAGTAATATATACATTAAAATTCAGTTTTGACTTAATTGTTCCATTAATAATTACTTAAAATTAAAACAATGTACTTTCAGAAGTGATTTAATTTTATTTTCCAACCGTATTTATACCGAAGAAAAAAGAAGAAAGGTAACCTTCTAATTAAAGTAAACATCATTATATTCATAAGGATATATTTTTCCCAGTGCATCCTTGCTCAGCAGGAGCTACCGAAGTAAGGGGCTAAAAACCTGGCCTGATGACTAGTTTGGCATTCAAAGATTGCCCCGCATTTGGACAGCTTTCCGGTGCTCTCCTGTCCGTTGCTGCTTCAATTCCTTTTGCCGCCGTCGCCCGTATGTCAGCATTTCGCCGTGCAGTAATCTGTCACGCTCGGTGTGCCCCTCGCCTCACCTCACCACACTGCACCCTACCTCACCCCACCCCCGGGCAGGATGCACCCCTCCACCGGCATTGTTCCACCTTCGGATTTTGGATTTTTGGGCTTACCTGGGCACAGTCGCTGGCTCATCAACCCTCTTCATTTACGGTTTAGCATAATGAAAAGTTGGGAGAGGGAAGCGAATGCAATTTGGGGTTGCAAAGCGATGCGATATAGCGACACCTTTGCCAAAAGGGGGAGGAACTGAGAGCTCAGGTCCCCTGAAATGGGATATATATATATATTGGGTTATGGGCATGGAACGCATGCCCAACGCACGACCAGCATTAATCCTTCTGCCGCTCCTGTCGCACTTTTCGCAATTGTTCAATTGTTCATGCCGCAGATTTATCCTGGGGGTAGTCTCGCATTCACCTCCCCCCGACCCGTGGATATTAGGGCACATTTGTTGCCATATCGCAATTGTGATGAATTCGCTTTAATATTGCTCACTCGGACCTTACTTTTGGCTTATGAATTATGAGCTATATTCGTGGGCAAAAGCTGTGTATATTGCACATGAGCTGGAAGTCAAGTGGTAAGAATAAGGGTATGTACTGGATCATATTATTATTTTACTTCTTTAGTTATAGAACAGTTTTAAAAATGTAATTTCAAAGTATTTTAAATACAGGTAAATATTTATCTTTCCTTAAACCCAAAGAACTTCTTTATAAACAATCTAAAACTCAAATCAGAACTTCGATACACTTTTAAATCAACCAGAAATATGTCCAAACAAAGGTGAAATACCCTTAGAAAGGGCTAACAGATCAGAAATTCATGGATACAAATGTATCTTGAGTGTGAGGTTTTTGTGGATGCGTTTTTCCAGACTCCCCGGTTTGTTCCTTGTCGTCCTGTGGCATTTTCAATCCTTTGACTTTGTTTTTGTTCTGCTGGCTTCTCAAAATGCTGGCTGACAGATGGCATGTCCTGCAGCCAGGATGGGAAAATAGCTGTGGATGTGGATACGCATTGACTGCACATCCTTGCTGTGCGCCTGGCACACGTTACAGTTTTTGCAGCTACCATTTTCCAGCTTGCTTTTTCACCTATTTTCTTTTTTTTTTTTTTGGGCGGCTTCAGGGGCTGGGCGTGGCATGTCAGTTGAACGGGTGGGCGGCCAGCAGATTGGTTGCGTCTGCAGTTTTTTAGAGCCCAAGCTCAATGGCTTTCAATGTGTTCGGTTGGTATGTCCTGTGGTTGTGCTCAACATTTATGGCCAAGGTTTTTTTTGGTTTGTCTTTCTGCGAAAAAAGGGATCCAGGAGGAGCAGCAGGAAATGGCTCATTGCACTTTGGCTACACCGAAATAGCATTTAAGACGCATTTCCGTTTCGGTTACTACTTCTCGTCTTTTTTGTCTGCTTCTTCCAGTGGCTTGGCATAACTCAATTGGATTTTTTTCTGCATTTTTCCTGGATTTTAGTTACACCCAGGGGTTGGCTAGGTAAATCCCCGGCTGCAAACTCCCCTCTAGCCACTTGAAGCCGCTAATGACACTCAACCTGGCCGCGCATGATAATGCAAAAAAAGTTAAAAAAAAGAGAAGGGAAACTCGTTTTATGGTGGTGGCTCAGAGCGAACCAAGAAAAAAGAGTGAGCCACAAAAAAAAGGGAAAATTTAAATTAGATTAATTGATTGAAATGCGAATAGCAGGCAGACTGGGCTGGCTTGGCTGGGGTGTCACAGTTGTGTTTGCAACTTGTTTTTACGCCTCCGTGGCTGTACGGCGTAATGGTCTTAGCCCCGGTTCCGGGCTCTCTTTCGGTAGCCGGAGGTGTAAATAATACGGATTTTGTTAAACCAAGCGAAAGTCATCATCTGTCTGTTCTTTGGCTCAGTTTTTGTCCGAGCGGGTTGTATTTTTTGTTTTTTTTTTTTACAGTGGCTCAATAAGAATGCTTTTGAAATGTATTCTAAATTGGATTAAGGTCACTGGGCGGGTAATTTAATAAAAACTATTGAGATGAGGGAAAAAGAAGAAAAATTGGGAATAGAGAAGGAATTCGTTGTTAGATTCTGCATACAACTAAAGGTGTAGACTTTCATTCTTTGGGGAAAATAAATATATATATTATACATGAATTTAGCTCAGACATCTTCTGAGAATTTGAGCACAATATGATTCAAATTGGACATGGAAATTATGGTTTAAAGTAGTAATGTGTTATCTACTCGCTCGAAATCGTTGCATTGCATGCTCGCTGCAGGTGTTTACTCGCTGGTTTTCGACATATTTCTACTATCCATTTTTAACGGCTTATTTTAAAGTTTTTTATACATTCATATTTATTTCAATTAATTTAATTCTGAAGTTTGGTATAAGGCAATAAAGTTGTAACGTGTAACCTACTCGCTGCAGGTGCTTACTCGCTGAATTTTGTGTCATGAGTTCGTCATTCTTACTTATTTGCCTTTATGTATTAAAACAAATATATTTTAATTCCTAAATATATAATATATATATCCCAAATATATTATAATAAGTTAAATTACTCTTTGCTTATTATATATACTTTTTCTGTGATCTTTTCTTTTATTATATTATTTAATTTTTCAACACCACCTATTTCTTTTGCTGCTTTCCCTAATTTTGATAGCAACTTGTGCGAATTCTTATGATTTTTTCTACCAAATGATTTATCGTTTCGCCTGATTTTCCCATTCCGCTTGGGCCTAATAAAGCGCTCAACGTCAATAAGCCGCCACATGTTGGTTTTATTTCTTTTGGGCTTTCGGTGGCTCGGGGAATTCTTTGCCTCATTTTTCCCCCCATTCCTGGGCAACTTTCTCTGCGAGGGAGTTCATAAAAAAAATGATGCGTCAAAAATTAATAAAAATAAAGCGAACAACTTGCGCCTCCAATGTATACTTTTTAAGTGAAACACGCGTGAGCCGAGTTTTAACTGCAGAACGTAGCTGTCGGATGCATTTCGGTGACTCTGCAGTGTGACACATGTGAAGCTGCATTTTCCACTTCAGTTTTGGTTTCTGTTTTCGTCGCATTCTTTTTGTATTCCTGCCGCCGCCGCTGTGCGAAAGTTATTAATTTTAATTGACTGTTGTGTAATGTGTCGCCGTCACTTCGCCACTCGTCCACTTCACATGCTCCGCGGAGGAGCACGAAAACGCGCCACCAGAAGTCAATGTCCTGGCGAAGTGCAGTTCAACCCACTGGATTGGCTTTAATTAAGCACCAGCACACTGGGAAATAAATGTAATTAATAGCTAAAACAAATGATTTGAAGATTTATAGTAAAAGAGAATTATTTTAAACAAGAGCTTATGGGGCTTGAAATTCATTTTTATAATTTAACCATAAGGTTACGGGCAATGTTTTAATTTCTCTCAATTTTAAATCTCAGAATTGCATATGTAAATATTATTTTTATCTCAATCTAAGACTTCCCTTGCTTTTCTCTCAGCGTAGAATCGCTTGACACTTTGGGCATGTCGTCATTTGGCGTCTAAAAATAGCCGCAAGCCGTTGGCAATTGCATTAATATTTTGTAACCGTTGTAATTAGGAGTGCGGGTTGGTGAGGGGGGCTGCATAGGAACAACAACACTTAAAGCGGTAGATAATGTCACTGGTCGTTGCTGTCTTTGGCCAGCTAATTGAGGTATGCGACAGCCACTTGTCACATTTCGCATATAATTTTAATTGTTTAACTCGGGAATAGGCGCCAGAGTAGTCGATTGGGGGAAAAACTTAATGCATTTGCTGGCGCCCCGAAACAAATTTTTTGCACTACTGAAATGGATATGGAAATGGTTATGGAAAATGGAAATGAAAATGCAGCTCACGAGTGACATTATCAACGGATCTTTGATGAAGACAAATGATCGCCGCGGCCGTTGCGTTTTGTGCATCTTGTCTAATTAACGAGAAATACCAAAGTCAAAAGTGGACTTTGGTCTCTCCGAGATGAACGGGAAGTGCGAATGGTGCGCAGACTGGGTCACCGTCTGCCTTATGAATGATCGATGATGGAGCTAGAGATTGCGAAACTTTAGATATGCTGAATTTTCCCACACTTTGGTAAAGGAGAATAGCTTGGAATTGGTGAATGAAATAAACTATTTAAATTTGTCAGATTATATCTTTAACTCTGCCTAAAAAATAAAGTCTAAATCACTCTCCTGACCCTCTCTTAGCGTGTTAACTGCCTCCATTGGCCCTTAAAGACCTATAGCTATTCATGTGTTGGCCGGAAAATGTTTAAATTCATAACTCAGGCAGGGAAAAGGATATGGTAGCCTGGGCTCTGCAGAGATTTAGAGGCGTTAACGCCCTTTTAGCGTTTTGGCAGACGGAAGCGCCGGTGCGCCTGGCCAAGGCACGAGGATATTTTTACAAACACAGATACAGATACAGATATATATAGCTAAAACCTGAACAGATCGCACGGCAGGCGGGCGGACTCGGGCATAAACAAAGTGTGAAATTCGTACCTAAAATAAAAATGCGGCAAAGGATGCGGCCAGGACATACTCTAGTACTCGTACTCATACTCTCGTGCTAAGGTCCATGTCTGCATTTGATTTCCTGCGAGGTCGAAGTCGAAAATTGTTCAGCTCCATGCGGGATTCACACCTCTCTGTCAGGGGAGAGGCAGGGGAGATGGATTTTTCACATGCCGTGGCAAACATTTGGCCAACACATGGTTCCTGCTGCTGCTGCTGCTGCGTATCCGTGAGATATTCGGCTACATGTGCGGATGCAGATACGGATACAGCTACATTTCAGTGTGTGTACCTACGCCTTCTGGTCACCGCTGCCAATAGCCTGATCCCCCCGGCCTCCTGTTTAGCAAATCCTCCTGCTATCCTTTGTGTAAACAAATCAAATGTTCCGCGTGTTTGCCGTTTTGTCTCGCGCCACAACGATGAACAGCCAGCAGGATACACACTCAGGGAAATAGGATGTTAAATTTTAAATAAAAGCGAGAAAGAATTAAGGAAATTTGTCATGAAAATGTAAAATATCTTTCAAGTTTCTTATAGGAATATAGGTTCCCTGTACTGGCTTTTCTGGAGTTGATAAAAGAATGTAGTTTAAGGACTTGGTTAATACAAATGTTGAACATAACCTTAATTAAACATTAATGCATATATTTGTTTACAATTTTCTTACCTATAGATTAAATCTTAACGAACCCTATAAGAGTAGAACATTTTATTATAGGACTTAAGAGTTTTTTTGAAGTATTTTATTCATTCATTTATTTAAAACTCAAAAGCCTTTTCTAATTAAATTATATCTTAGATTGTAAAAACAATATTATTTTATATTTTAAATAGCTTTTCAATGCTTTAATATATTATAAACTTTATTATGTTTTGCTTATTTAAAATACATTCGTAACTTGGATAATAATTATGGAAAGACAAAAAGTGTTCTATATTTCCATTACTTTCTAATGATTATTTATTCTTGTTTAATTTATTTGTAATTGGTTTTTTTTAGATAGTTTTTTCTTAAAGTGCATCTATCTTACTCACAAAAACAAGCGCTGAATTGGAATTGACCCAGCAAATGTCTTTGTCAACAAGCGTCAACCGAATTGAACTGCAACGAGCCAAGTGAAGCCAAGCCAAGCAAATTGCCTTTAAACTGCCAAAGAGAAGGGATGTATAATGCATATACACACGGATATTTTGTATGTAAGTCCTTAGAGTGGGGGAGCTCGACGAATGTGGCGAAAAGTTTTCGCAAATCAGCTGAAATTATGAACTTCCTTGCCATTGCCCAAGCGGAAGTTCATTTTAGCCCGCAATAAAAGTTTGCATCTACTCGGCGACGCCGACGACGACGACGACGCACCATTCGCAACTCCATCTAAACTCCAGTCCCAGCTCCAGTTCTAGTTCCACAGCAGAGATCCATTCATGTTCATGTGCAAAAGTTTTGCGCTTATATAAGAGCATCAAATTTGCATCATTCACTTAAAACAAACACGCTGGCACAAAGGATTCTTGCTGCTGCTGCTGCCGCACAGAAAGGCAAACAAACAAACAAATATTAAATGCAAATAAATGCGAAGGAGGAAAAACGAATTGTGGGATTCCGATATTGGGTAAAAGTATGGGTCGCCACCTGAAGAGGTTGGAGCTGTGCGAGCTCGGCGGGCTCTGCATTTCGGAAGTCATATATCTGAGTAATCAAAGCAAACTTTAAGGGCAAACACTTACCATACTTGGCGGAAAAAAGAAGGAAAATCCCGCACATACATACATATTAATAAAGTTGGTCATGGGGAATTGCCTTTAAAGTCCTTCAAGAAGCTGAAATTGCAACGTTTTTCTAGTTTTCGATTCGAAAAGACAAACTTTTGCTGTTAAACCAACAAATGCCAAAGCAAACACCCCATGCACTCCGAGGCCACATACAGCAGCAGATACATATGGAGATTCAGATTCAGATGCAGATACAGATACAGATATTGGAGTGAAAAAGGAGCACCTACAAGAAAGGAACTCAGCAAAGGAACCCACACATGCAAATTGCTCTCAAGGAGCGGCGAACATTTTAGGAATTTATAGTTTTCTCTTATTTACCGACAGGAAGTGCAATTCACAAATCGTTAGCTCAACCTCAGGCGAACGAGCCAAGAAATCGAAGCGGAAAACCTTAACCCATTAAATAAGGCATTAGAATTGATGATTTTTATTAAAAAGAAAAATGACGAAAAACTATAAGGATAGGGAGAGAAAGGGGCTCTTCAAGCATGGAGTTAATAATAATTTTAGGGTTTCTGAATCATAAAGAACTCTCTAAAATTTGTTTAATTTAATATATGAGAATATTCTTTTTTTTTTTTTTATTTAAGATAATATAGTGTATACAGAAACTAAAAGAAATATATTAATTTAATACAAAATACTAAAATTTAAAATAAATTAAAAATAGTTTCTGGCTACATTTAATATATTTCCCTAATCACTACCTCCATTCACAGTTGATGGGTTAAAGTTCTACCCCAATAAATCCCCTATCAGTTACCACAACTTGCATAAGGTGTCCTTAGCCCGTTAAAGAAACTTATAATCAACAGCTTTGGCGGCTCAGCAAACTGCCAAAGGCGCAAAACTATCTCAGATATATATATATATATATTTTTCGGTATGTGTGGGAGCTGCTGAGTATCTAAGTATTTCAAAATAACATAAGTATCCTTCGGTATATCCCTCGCTCCTTGCTCCTGCCAGAAACTTTGCCATCCCGAGTCCTTTCCTTGTCCTGCAGCAATTCCCCAAATGCGGCCCGTGTGTGCATTTAAGCCACTTTTACTGAAACTTCACATTAATTTCAATTTGCTGCCAGTAAAAGTTTTCCATGCACGTCCGCAAATTGCTTTTTGGGACCCAACGGAGGATAGGGGGCAGGAAGGTAAGCCATATATAGGAACTTTAACACTTTGTGGTTAAGACTTGGCTTTCGATAGGTGATACCTCCAAGAAGGACGATGTCAGCGTAGGGCAAATAATAAAAGTCAAAGTTGCTGACGCGATAGTTGAATCGGGGAAGCTGGAATCTTAGTTATAGTTTTGGTAATATGAAATGAAATTTGTAGATTTATGGGCTTGGAAATAGAGTTATTTTTTGAGTTTACTTTTGATTGAGAACGTATTTGAAAATAAATAATTATTATGACCTAAAACGTAACAAATAAGAACTTGAGTAAATAACTTTAAAAAGTTCTTCTAAAACCAATTTCTTGACTTATTAATTTATGAACTTATTAAATTACCTTTTTAAGCCCTATCTCAAGCTTTTGCTTGGCTCGAAGCCTCTTTTAGCTTTATTTTTATTTCGATTTGTTTTGCCTTTTGGTGGAGCGACCCTACAAGCTGCCAGACTGTACAGGGGGACCTTTGTTTTCGGCCACCCAAAATGTGATTCGCGGAAAGCACAAGACAAACACACAGCCCCCGAAATCTGAAACGTGCTGAAATCTGCTAGCTCAACATTCGCTTTAGCGGCACCTTTTGTGATGACGATTCCCGAGATGTTAAGGAATCAGACTCTGATTCAGATTTGTATTCTCATTCGGTTGGTGAAGATGGAGAACTGAGGTCTGAGACGACGCCCACATGCCACATTTCTTACGTGACTCGGACAGATGAGAGATTCGGATTCAGAGGTTCAGGTTCGTGGGCCTCAGCTGGGTAACATTTACCAATGAAATTATGCGGACAATAAATTTGCATTTCTATAACTGCCAGGGTTCTACTCTATATATATATATATTCTAAGTGTGGACTAGAGCGGAGGTCTACCCTCATTAGTCTTAATAGTTTAACGACTGACTATGGTTTCGTCTCTTAATGAGCTTGAAAGTCGACCAGTTAAATTATATAAATTGGTAAGGGTTTTCAAAATATAATGGCTCTTCTTTGGCAAGTTAAGGGGGTGAGTGGAAACACCTTTGAGCCCAAGATATTTGTCTCTGTACAGTCCCAGTTGGCATGTGGGGTTGGCCTTTCCTTTATTCAAAAAAATAAAAACTATCGGGGATTTAAGAGGAATTAAAAAGAAAGATAACTTAAAATATGATAATATACATTTTCTTTTCGAAAATAAATAAACATCATTCTGAAAATCTTTTTATAATTACTCTAGGTAAATGTTCTTATACAAAAAATAGATTTAACTATCAATAAATATTTTCCAAACCTTAAAAATATTTTCTAGATTTTTCCTATAATTTTTCAATTTTGTAATGAATTTTTTTCTGAGTGCACAAGACACACGGCACAACGCACACTTGTCGCCTGTCTTGTCCGCTTGTCTCCTGTCCTTTGTCCGTTGTCCCTTTCTTGAGCTCATAGTTTATAATCCTGTTATTTGCCTGTTGTATGTCCCTTATGTCCTGCGGGATATGTGAAACTTTGTGGCTCGATAAGATGGCAAGACATTTGCATACGAGGGTTGAAAGTTTCTGGGAAGTTTCTGTTGCTCTGCGAGAAGTAAATGGAGAGATATGATACTCTGTGAGGGTTAAATGTGCAGAAAAAAAAGTATAAATCCTTTGGAATTTCCTGCAACATTGTCTATATTTATTTGTTCTTCGCAGCTGTCATTCACCTCATCTCTGCCCGTTGTCTGTCAACCGAATGTGTGTCCTTGTCAGCTTTGGTGGCCACATTCCACATATCAAGTTCAAGTGCCAGAGCATCACCTGGCGGGATGCCCCGAAACCAGCGGAAAGTCGCAGCGGCGGAACACGTTGTCCCCGCAAATGTTTCCCTTTTTCCGTTTTTCAATGGGCCACCCAGCGAGTTTGGCTTTTTGCAACGCAAACAAAACGTCAGTCAGGCCGAAAGACTGGGGCAAAAACCGAACCAAACTGCTGCCTTGCAATTCACATTTCACACAAAAAGCACGCGGAAAAATATTGGATTTTTAAGAAAGACAACAAAACTTATTTATTAAATTATTTTAAAAGCGTAATACATTGAATGAGAAGAGAATTCAAATAAAATGCTAATTATGCCTTGAAAATATATTTGTTTGTGTATTAATCTCACCACATTTTATATTTTGTAGGATTTATTTTATATATCCTACCAAAAACTGTGCAATGATTTCCTATCTTTAAAATAAGCTTTGAAAAGTAGTAATTATTATTTTAATTATTTATTTAGTTAAATTTAATACAAATTAGATATCCAAGGACATTTTATTTCTCCTTGTGTAGCCAATGCTTCCATTGCGTCTCAATGCTGGGCAAAAATAGTGCGCCGTGTCCGTGTCCGACGGTGTTTACTTTGGCAACACTTGAAAACAAAAATCCAAATCCGAATCAGCATCTAAATCCCAGGCAAAATCCGAAAAACCCCAAGACCACCCGCTTTGCTGCCGCCGAGAAATGTTTCGAAATTAATTACAATTAAAAGTTTTTGGCGGGGCTGCTGTTGTGGAAAAGCGCGCGCGCACCTTGGCCAATAAAATGAAAATTTATGGGTCACACATGAGCAGCGGCCCAAGGAAAGTGTGTCTTCGGCTCCGTATTCCCAGCTTTATTAATTGGCCAGAGCTTATCCTCCTCAGCCAAGGCGGTGGTCGCCTCTCAAAGGCTTAAGACCAAATTTGTCTTGCCTTGGGCCGACCACAAGGCAAGGCAGGAAGCAATGGTCTAGACACTGGGAGAAAATTCTTTTAAATTGATAAAAATATATATTTTCTTTTGATTCCAAGAAATATATACTATATGAACTTTTAAATATACATGTGAATTATGTTTAATTTTCAAACTTTTCCTTTAGTATTTTTATATTTTTATTTATTTTTTATTTTTTTTCCCCAGTGAGCTGATAGTTCCTTTTCTCTAAAAAGGACTGGTTGAGTGGGTTAAGGAGCACACACTCACCTCCGGCTCACAAAAGGGATTCAATTTTGAGGCCGAGGGGGTGGTTGGCCACATGTGTGTTGGACTTGATGGCCCAGATAAAATGGCCATTCTTTTGGGTGAGATTGTAACCAATTTCTGCTTCCCGCTGCTGTAGGTAAAATGATAAGGTTTCTAAGGGAGCGGGACAACTGGGAACACACATGCTGGGAACCACATAATAATTCTTGAGAACAATGTAAAGCGTCAATTGTGCATGGCCAATGTACAGACGTTCGTATATATGTGGGTAGTTTCTTTCGAGATTCGGAGACGCCCAGACATCGGGGGACAAAGACGACAGCGCCGGCACATGCCACACGTCAAGTCAAGAAATTTAAATTAAAAACCTTTTTTGCATGAAATGTTTTTGTTTGCCGCCTGCAAGCATGATGCATATGTTTCCACTAATTTTGGAGGGGGAAAATATAGTCTAAGGAAAGAGATTACATTGTTCAAGATTTTGGGGAAAAGCTGCTGAGTTGGACACAGACTTGAGTGGCTTATTAAAGGGTATGTAAGGAGAAGATACTAATTGAAAGGGGTTTTAAATTGATAAATACATATTATTAATAAATTAAAACAGACGCTTGGAAAGTAAACTGAAAGGAATTAATAGTGTCTACAAATTATGGGAAATATATATGTCCACTGAACATTATTGATTCATTTATTACAAGTACAAGTTTCTCTTAAAAAACTCTTAAATAACAAAGGTCACAACACAGTTGAAAGATTTCCAAAGAAATCCGCTGCATTGAAACCTGGTTAGTCAGTCAAAAAGTATATATAACATATATTACTCATTATATATGTATATTCCAATTTCCCAGTAAGTGAAATGAATTAGACATCAGCAGATGTTAAGTAGTGAGCTCACTCTCTACTCTGCGGGTAAATGTCTCAAAGTGTGATTAGTTCACTTTTATTAGCAGAAAAAAAAGAAACGATGAACTCGTAAATTCGGCCGGAGCTTTGTGCCTATAAAAGTAAATCAGTTTGAACTGTCTGCCCCTTCTGTCCCTTCCCTCCTTTAATTTTTTCCCTTCTCTTAAGTATTTTTCTCTCACATATGCTCGACAGTGAGTGGCAATTAATTTGTGTGCTTAATTCGCCTAATTATTCCGGGCAATAAAATTTTCAATACACTAAATGATAATGATGATGAAGGGGAGGAGATCATTTATTGTCCCTTTGTCCACACCTAAAAACGGCAGAATTTCTTGGAGGGGAGGCGAAGGACCCGTTTAATTCAATTCGCGAAGGTTCCTTGACTTGACTTGACGTGGCTCTGCTCTTTTTTATTTATTTATATATATTTTTTCCCCTCCTTGGCTTAAAGGAAATAAAACGAAGAATAAAAAAACAAGCAGCGACATTTAAATTCAAATCGCTGGAAGACGCTGACAAAGAAGCCGGCGCCACACGTCGGATTAATTTTATGTGCCTCGGGGAAAAGCTGCGCCAGGACCTCACTCTCACTCGCCCTCGCCTCAATTAGATGAGAAAATGGGGCTTTGGGAAGAGCCACAGTCAGAGCCATAGCTAGCAAGGACCTCGTGGAGTCCTTTGGCATTTGCCATTGGCTGGCTGCAATTGTTAAAATCGAATTAAGCCACGGTGTCGCATACTTTTGATCTCCCCGTCGAGTGAAAACGGCGACGGCGAGTCAGCCAATGAAATGTTGCACTGCTCGCCGAAATGTCCTTACATTGTCCTTGCCTTGCCAGTTCAGTAAATGGAGGTATTTCCACCCATCCACTCCCCATCCTAGCGTTCCCCCCCTGCGAATTTCAATTTCGGTTTGCTTTGGCGCAAATGAAATTAAACGAAGATTAGTCGTGTGCTCGCTAGATTATTCCAAGAAATAAAAATCTCCCAGATATACCAGCGTTCATTATTTTTTCGTTTTGCTGCGGCGGCTTTTGGCTGGGCGCTTATTTTTATTTGGATTTTCCATTCGCCTTAACGTGCAGCGCTTTTTTTATGGCCCCTTGAGGTGATTTGCTCAAGTTCGCCGGCCCCCATTTCAAGGCAAATCGCAGGGGAATAGGAGTTTATATAGAGGGTGTAGAATGACGAGGGGGTGTCACATTAGTGGCGCTAAGATCTGTGCAAATCACAGGCTACATTTAACCCGCAAATGATGGTCGGCTTTGGCATCAGCTGCAATTTATGAAAGGCTGAAACCAGAATCCTGGCTAATTGAAAGGATGTAGGATTTTTTAAAAGAGTCTTGTGTATTTTTTTCTTTTGAAGAAATATAAAGAATGTATTTTTAAGTATAGAAATATAGTTGTTGTCCTACATATTGAGCAAAATGTTATTAAGGTAAAATATAAGGCTTTTCAGGACAAATAATTTAAATTCAGACACCAAAAAGTATGCAAAGCTTTTTAGAAAATAATGATCGGGTTTTAAATTATCGAGAAAATGTGTGCAAGGTGTTTTAATCTATATAAATATGTGGAATTCATATTAAAATCAGAACAAAATAATTTATATTCAAGAGAATATAGTATAATAAATTAATTTTCCTTTAGAAGGCACCACCGAAAGCATAACTCCTTAATCATTCCCCAATAAATCTTCTCTTCTTCGCCTTTTTTCGCTGACCTCCGCTTGTTCGTGTGTTCAATTAAAAAATGGTCAGCATTAATTGCTAACCAATTTACAGTCCGGACACTTCCTTGTTGGCGTCTCAAGTATCCTGGACGGCGGACAGGATTTTCTCGCCTTTCCAGCTGCCACTTTGATGAGTCGATGTTGACATTTTCTGCATATTAATTGAAGACAAGGCCTCCGATTCAGTTGCTCCCTTGAGCCGCTTGCCCGCGTCCACCCTTGGCTTAATTTGCGGTAAGTTCATTAAGTAATAAAACATAAATTTCATCTTTTTTTTTTGTTGAGAGGACCTCCTCTGCACCCCCTCCATCATCAAGTTCTTGATACTTTTCCCATTTTTTTCGCTGGTATTTTTGTTGTTTTTTAATGCTTTGCATATTTCTTTAATGAATTAATTCTGTTTTGGTTTCGCTTTGGGTTTCGCTTCTGTTGATTCACCGTTCACTGGACTTTGATAAAAAAAGGCGCAAAGTCGTCGCCGCGACGATAAAAATAAAGAAAAAAAATAATAAAGGGGAAAGGGGGTAGAAATTTTTATATAATTTATGCAGGAAAAACATTAGGGGAAATCGGCGGCAGGGAAAACGCGTTTGTCGAGTGTTAATTATGCTCTGGCTGCCAAAGTTTTCTATCAATTTTCGAAAAATATATAATTTGAGAGTGCGGAAAAACATGTTTTGCATATGAAAACAAAGATACGGAAAATTGGGTGAAAAAAAAGGAAACTAGGAAAATGTTGCGCTTTGCCAGCGGCTAATTGCGTCCTCCTGGGATTTCTTCCTATAAAAGAGGAGGGCGCCCCTGCATCCAATTGCAGTGTGTGCATATTGAGGCGGATTACACTTGGAAAAATATTTACTATAATTAATTTATGCATTATTATTTAAATTTATAGCTTGAATAGTGCATAGTTTTAATTTAAATTGGGGAATTTGCTCTCTAAAAATATTAAAAAAATAGATTTTCAAGGATAGAGTTTTTCGAAAAAAAGTTTTTGTGATGTTTTTAAAATGCTACGAATAATCATATCAGAACACCTAAGAGATTTTGAATTCTTTGAAAAGAGTCTTAAAAAAATTTAAACTATGACATTTGTGCTTTCCTTATCGTTTTATACATTAAGGATCCGTGATATAAAATTACCAAAGAATTATTCAATACTAATTTGAAGAATGTCAATTCTTCATTGAATGTGATGCATTTATTTATTATTATTATAAATCAAAAAATTCGTGCTTTAAAAATATAGGAAAATTCAGTTTTATAGTAAGAAATTTGACAGAAACTGATTTTGTAATATGACCAATTTTATCAGGATACTTAAGATATATTAAATCACTTGGAAACACGTCTAAAATTATGCACAATAAATGCTGCCTTAACATTTTCCCTATACAGATAAACTTACATATTTGTAGTAACCTACAATTGTGTTTTCAGTACGTAAAGAATAACGTCAAAGTTTCTGCTTTGGTATTTTAACTTTTTTATATCCTTTTTTCTCCCAGTGCAGAGGCTGCGATGCCGTAGAGTGTCAGGTTGTCAATCGCCTCGCCTGTTGTTTGTTGTCTCCCGATTGTTGACATGCCCTTCCCGCAAATGAGCCGTGCAATTGTCGGGCTGCCTCCTATTGACAGCTCCCAGCTCAATAGTCCAAGTGCATATATATGGTACATATATACTGCCATAGAGAATCCCCCATAGAAATGCCGCGGTATTCGTCTCCAATTTCAGACGTGCGCTCGTCTTTGGCTTCATCTTGTTCATCTGCATTTTGGCCTGACTGACAAATGTCGGGGTTTTTGTGACACTGAAAAGTGTGACGATTTATTTGGCATATGGCACGGGGTGCAGGAATCAATTGGATGTGCAGATGCCTTAGAGCTGCTACAAGGGCATTGACAACCATCCTCAACTGGACATCATTTGTCTTTAGAACCATTTTTAAAAGGTATACCCTTTGAAATCCTTTTGTTAAGACCCAATTTCCGGCTGACTAGTGTTTGTCAACGGCCTAATGGACACTCTCCCTCTATAATATATTAATTAATTAGGCTCGTTTTACCTTGACGCAATTCGTCAGCTTGGTGATAGCACAGCGAACAGAGGCATGCATGTTTGCTGATAAGAAAGAAAGTCTCAACTGGGGACATGACAATCTCCATATACTCTTTTTTCAGTTATATAAAGATGGAGTTCTGTATGATAAGAGCATAACCTAACCTGATAAAAAAAATGTATTTGATATCTTTATCTTTTTATATCAACAAGCATTTCCTTCTCGTGCATATATACCCTTATTTTCTGTCAGGGTATATCCCGCTTAATTCATTCCTAATCTCATTGACAGAGACACGCCTGAAACCGCTTCCAGTACATGTTGATAGGCGTGGGTTCATAGGGTCACCGGGTTCGCAGATAAGCCGGCTTTAAAATCGTAATGGTAGCCGGTCGAAGCGGTATTGCGTGCATTCCGTGTCCGACTTTCAATCCGCCATGATGCGTCTGAGCTCGCTGCTGGCTGTGGCCCTCATCCTGGTCCTGGGCTCTGTCTCCGTCTCCGCAGAGGTGATCAACTTCCAGACGTGTCCGGATAGCGTGGACACCTGCACCATTCACGAGGTGCGAGTGGACCCCTGTCCGCAGGCCGAAAAGCGGATGGCTTGCCACATCCGTCGACGACGTGCCTCCCAGATAAGTTTCGATTTTGAGCCCAAGTTCGATGCCGATAAGCTGGAAATAACTTTGGGTTGGGCCAAGTCCGAAACCGAGGAGCTGATGCTGACCACCTTGGAGCGCGATGCCTGCAAGTACACCACCTGCCCGGCGCAAGCAGGCGTCAAGCAAACCTATACCATAAATGTGCCCATTGAGGCCAAGTTCCCCATAAGTCCCTACACCATCCGCTGGGCCATGAAGGATCCAGCCAGCGGCAAGCGCTGTTGCTTCACCATGGACATCAAGGTGGTGCGTTGAGGAGTCTAAGAAAAAAAGTCAAAATGTAAAAAATATAAAATCAGTGGAAAAAGTATATTTTTTTGAATAAAATCCAAAACTTTGTTTCTTTTGTATAATTAATGCTTCAAAACTAACATACATTTTCTAATTTTTAGAAAATATTTTCCCTGCTCTCCTCTTCTTTCTGTACAAATTTTATTTTCTGCTAACGATTTAGTGCATTTTTTAATTATTCGTGTGCTTGGGGCGTTTTGTATTATTACAGCCCACTGGGGACCATCTCAAGGAATAAAGATATTTACTCCAATAATCATCAACCTGCTGGCGACTAATTTGAACCCCAAAGCCCCGCGGACAGCAGAGGGAAAGTATATAAAACTTTGATTGAACTTTTGGGTGCCATTAAAAAATCACCCCGCCCTGCGACGCGCAGCCTCCGCGGGTCTTATCAGCGTCGTGAAACAATTAAAAATTGAGCACTTAAGTTGTGGTCATAAAATCATTTGTTTTTCCCTCGTTTTTTCCGTTTTTTTCTGTTCACATTTTTCAGTGGTGGAAAATTCAAATAGCAAATCACTTTTCGTACTCAGTGTTTCTTTGGTGAATGAGGGGTGTATGGGTATTGAAGGGGTTTTTAAGGGAGATATTAATATTATTTACATTTAAGAAAGTTAACTTTAGTAGTTTTCAAAGACGAATATTCTTAAGATAACAGCAGGTTCTAGCTCCTTCATAAAAATTTATTTAATATACACATTATCAAAGCTCAAGATATATATTATAATATTTTATTCGTCTTAAAAGTTAAAGAATATTTTGTAATATTTTTCTTTAGTTTATATTTGTATATTACTCTTTAATTTTTATATAGGGTATCTTGTCGTTTATTCTTTCTCCTAAGAGCCTTCCCACTTTCAGTCTCTATTGCGTTCATTGTTTACCTAAACGAAAACGTAGCCATATTTTCTGCTTTGGGGATGGGGAATTGGTCAGAAGTCTGATAGGCCTGACCTCAAAAAAAGAAAAAATAAATAAAATAAAAAAAGCAGGGCAATAACAACACAAACAACGTCAGACACTTGAGCAAATAATAATAATAACGAGAGTAATCAGAGAAAGGACTTTCAAAACACATTGTTAGTCAATTTTGGGAGCCAAGGCACTTTGCCTGGCATCAAATTCAGATTTCAGCATTGGCCTCGCCGTATTTTTGGCCCAGAACATAGGGCGTCTTGGTCAGTTGAGAGATGATTTCGCACTTGACCTCCTCGAAGCAAGGTGTGGCATCCACGAAGATCACCTCGCGGCGCTGGCTAAGATAGGCGTTCATGGCGGGCTCGCTCTTCCGGAACTGCTGCATCTGGCGGTCCAGGTAGCTGATGTTCGACTGGGGTCCCGGGGAGTAGCTATTGACCAGGATTCGCATTCTGGCCATGCGTTCGTCAATTTTCAAAAAGATAAACTTATTTGGTGGCACAGTAAAGCCCTCGAAGAGCTCCTTGGCCTCGCACTTGTTGTTGGGATAATTGAACAGTATCCAGCCACGGTGTAGGGCATCGTCCTTTAGAAGTCGCTTCTGGATGAGATTCCCCACGGCCTCGGATCTCGTGTAGACGCAATCCTCCTCAATGCCCTGCTGCAGCAGTCGAGTATGCTCGTTCTGCTCGGCCCCATTGATGCTGTGATAGATCAGGACATCGGCATCCAGGATCAGCAGATCCCAGCGTTGGGCCAAGACATGGGCCAAGGATTTACGACCCGATCCCGGCTTGCCATGGATCACGATCCGGTGATAAAAGTTCCTGGGCAGCTGGTAGAAATCCCCCGACACTCCGCGATGAAAGGCATCCAAGGATTTGGAATATATATCAACACCAATTCTTCGGATATTCTCGCCCATCCAAAGTCGCACATCGGTGACTCCATCGGCCACTAGGATCTCTGCCAGAATGCGGCTCATCACCTCCATTAGCTTGTGTTTCTCGATGTAGTGCATAAAGGCGGCTCCGAACTCCACCAGCATATCTTTGTTGAACTTTGTGGGGAAAGACATGGTGCAGTTTGGACTTTTTAGGAATGGAATTTATTTAAAATATTATATTTCTGACAGTTAAGGTTGCAAGTTTGCTGGGGTTTTGTTGATTTTATTAAGAATCATTGTGAAGAAACGTCTACTCAATTTTATTTATTTTATTTCTATTTAGACTATAAAAAAGTTTAAGACTTTCTAGAATGCAAATAAATCTCTAAGAATATTTAGCTTCTCGAAGGGTTATTCCATATCCTGTTGAATTAGTTACCGCCACATTACCAAACTCATAACCAGAGCTAATAGAGAGCATATTACCATTAAGACAAGACTGCGACTGGGATTTCTTGCATTGTTACCATCATATTAATCGCTTCCGTTACATTATTAGAAAATGGCGCGAACTTCCGGGCAGCTGGAGAGGCCCGGTTTGGAGCCCCCATATAATGGCCAACTAATGTCTTGGCCAGAACTAGGGCCAAAATATGCCAAGCCAAGAACATTGGCTCCATATGAGTGCAGTTTTTGGGGTGACAATATTTTGCAGCGAATTATGACAGCTCCTTTGTCTTTCCGCAGGATATTCCCACCACCAACTCCCACTCGAGTCTTTGGCATTAACAATTTAAAAAGCCGGGACTGCTAACGGTCTGCAAAGTGTTGCCAAAATGTCTGTCATACTTTATGCCGTCTTATGAGCTGCCCAAGCATGTTCCGGGCTAAGCCAAGAATCCAAGGAGTGAGCATCCTTATGAGGATGCCATGAATGCCTTGAAGTGGAGCGGAGAGTGGGGGCGGCTGAGTGGCTAATAAAAACTAGCATAAGATGAAAAATTGCTTCCTGTTGCTGCTACTGCCTTGGCAGGACACTCTCCATATTGTTATGTCAAATATGCTGTTAATATCTTGCACACACTAATATCGCATCCTTTGGCTTCCTTAACATTTGCTCTGGGGTTTATCGAGCTCCACCAGCTGGTCAGGAGAATGAAACAAAGCTGCACAAGGGAAGTAAATTTATAAATTTTCCAGAATATAGTTTTATTAAAATTTTTAACATGAAATATATAATAGTTTTCTTACAATTACAAAGTCCTTAATATTGCCTATGATTTAATAAAATTTTAAAGATATCCATGTAGAAGGTACACTTGTTTCCTGAGTTTAAATAATAATTATACTTTATAATTATTCAAAATTCAAACTCCTTGAAGTTGCATTGGGGATTGTTTTTAATTATATAAAAACGAAAATCAAAATATGAATTTGTATGTTGCTGTGAGTGCTTTCGGCTGTTGCCTCTGCCACAAAGCGCAACTTTTTAATTAAACTCAAAGCAAAAGCAAAAAGCAAATGCGAATGCGACTGCGAAAACGATAACAGCTCCGACAGCTTCTCATCTCGTCGCGGTTCTCAGTTCTCGGAACTGTGTGCCAAATTACATTTCATCATTATGACCAGAGTCCATATAGCATATATTCTCCCCTTGATCCGATCCCCCAACACTCTCCATATCCTTTTTTAATCGCCGAAAAATTGTGGCACAAGCCGCCGCCATCGTCGTTTGTCGCATTTATTTTTTGCGTTATCTCCGAAGACTCGCGGATCGAGTCTCGCCAACGGGAGACAAGAAGGCGCCCTAGAATCGCATAGGAAAATCCAGAAACCGAAGCTCAGAATGCTCTTTAAATTAGATAAAAGGGAATATTACTAAGGAAATCGATTTAAGAAATATTAAAAATACTTTAAGTATATTAGACAAAACGTAGCCGTGTGTTGGACAAGTTTTGTGTGCTTCCAAAAATCAGTTTCCTTAATTATAAGCTTTATTTGTTAGTAAAATTTGTTTCATTCCATAACTTCTTAATTATTTAATGGAAAAATAATATATTTTAATGCTTAACTTTAAAGTTTATGTTAAATCAATTTTATAAATAATAAAATGATTATATTAGGCAAAAGACAATTCTTTTAATCAAGTTTTGTGTGCCTTAAGATTAGTTTCCTTATTTAAGAGCATTGTTCTAAAGTTAAAATGTCTTAGCTCCATTACTTCTTAATTATTTATTGTTAAAGTAATGTATTCTTATACTAAACTTTAATAATTATTTTTTAGAAGTTAAGAATTACCTTCCTAAATTTTGATTTAAAGTATTTTTGCTTGAAATATTTAATTTATTTAATAAATTACTCATCTTAATTATTATTTAAAAAAAATGTACCCGTTCTTATCATACTTTTAAAAAAATAAATTCCCCCTTAAGAAACCCCATTGCAGTCTTTGTGAAAAACTACGCAACACATGCAATATGAATGTATATTTTGATACCAGAAACTGGACAAAGTTGTGTCGCCAGAAGAACTGACTACTGAGTGAGTAATGTGGAACGGGCACTACAAAGCCCAGGGGGTACGGGGTTCCCAGAGACTGCTAGTGACTCTGGGGCTGTACTTAAAGTAATCATAATCACAGAGAAGAGGCAGTGCCAACCTCATTATACCATTGCCAACCGTTGAAAAGCGAGGCGCAATTCCAACTTAAGCGGGCCGATAAGGAAAAGTGACGTTCGGTGCTTGGCACAGCTCGCCTAGGAGAACAAGCCGTGGCACCAGGCACTGAGAAATAATATATATACCAAATAACATAAAACAAAATATGTATGGTGTTATTTATACTTAAAAATAAGATCTTACCATTTTGTAAATACAATAAGAAAACTATCAAAACTTGTAAGTAATATTTGTTAATTTCCATAACATAACCATTGTATCCTATGTATTTTCCAAGCTATTTCGCTCTTGTAAATCAGAAAAGTTCTAGACTTTTTCCCCCAGTGTCATTGCAGTTCTAGCTTCTGAGATTGTCAGCTACTTTCAAGTGAGCCGCCGTAGAGAGTTCGGGTTAATCGCGGCTCACAACCCCGGCTGCATGTAGGGGCCTTATCGGTTGGGCCGGCGACCCATGGACCCTTATCGACTTCCTCCGTGGCGCGTCCTCAAACCATCCCCGCCAGAAAGGAGCGGAAGTAATGAGCACCGCCGTGTGTTGTCGTCGCCGACTTGTGCTTATCAATTTCACAATTGCATATTGCTTTATCATTGAACAAACCCGACGGCCAGCATAAAAAAGCCCGCAAAATGTGAAAGAGTTTCACTGATTTTCTCGTTTTTTTTTTTGTGTTTTCCCCCAATATTTTCCTCGACACTCAACGCCCAACAATTAAAAATCATTTTTCACACAATTGCTAGTCAACGTTCCAATTTTTCCCCAGAGGACACGAATCCGAGGGCGTGCACAAAAAAAAGGAGTGTGGCAAACAAAGCCACACATCAACAGGCTGGAAATGTCAGAGGAGGAGATGGGTGGCGGGTGTCCTGCATCCTGGACCACTTTGTCATGCCGACAATTTGCTGCCAATATTTTGCCAATTTTTTTTGTGTCGTCCCTCGGTTTGCCTTCAATTATGCAGCAATTGAAAAATTACTACGTGTACAACAATTTCGGTTTCAGTTCATTTTTTCCACCATAAAGGGAGCAGGGATGAGGGATAAAGGATTTCTGGGGACTGGCGGCAGACAAACAACAGGTTTTAAAATTTGTCACCGCAACAACAAAGCAGTGACAAGCGCCAAATGAAGCGCAAATTTAATTACGCACTTTTATTGGATTAACAGGCGCAACCTGTAAACAAATTTAAATATGCCGCACGCACACACATGTGCGTCCCATCTCCACTTTTTGGGTCTGGTCTAGTCGCGTAGGTGAGTCGTAAATTTACGCGCCATTGTTGGCAGTTTCGCCACCATATATCCCTTGACCCTTAACCCTTTCTACCGCACACACACACACACGTTGTGTTTGTGTTGACGCCAATGTTGGACTTCAGGCCCCCGCCTCTGAATATGTGTCTGTGTTATCTTCCCTTTTTTGGCCTTTTCACTTATGCAAACGGAACATTTGAAAAATATGTTGGCAGGATAAACAGCAGAGCCACAAAGTGCAGCTGATGCCCCCAGACGGACTCTCCTCCAGACAGCCGGCTGCCTTCTGCTTTCCTGCCCTGACATTTTAATGAGCATGCAACGCTGTTGCAACGTGCTGCTCCTTCCTCCTGGTGGTGCACTCAGAAAATTTGCACAATGTTAATTAATAATAATTTTATCAGTAGTATTATTTTTCGATAAACTCGAATCTGTACCTAAATAGTTCCATCACTGCAAGTTTACAAAAAAAAGGATTATTTTTACTTTTAACAGTTGAAGTCGTTATATTCTTTTACAAATTTACATGGGATATCATATTGCTTAAATAATGTGCGGTTTGAAGGTGACCTTATCTTATGGAATGTCAATAAAAAATATTGTAAGTAAAGTAATTTTTATACGTTTTTGTATCTTTGCAATACTTTGCATACAAGAGACTTCAAGATCTTTATCTAATAAAATTTTTTAAGGGTTCTTAGCTATTTTAAATACTTGGAAAACTCTTCACTCAGTGCAGCTTAACCCTTTCACCACCCACTTTTTGGCCGGGGCCAGCATCCTTGTTAAATTCATTAGTAAAACGTTGCACCTTCAGCGCAATTTGCTGCCAGAGATACATACGCGTTGAGCTGGGGGCCAGGAGGCGGGAGGTCAGTCCGAAAACACACGTCTGTTTGGCCTGATGTTGCCGCACGGCACACACGAAATTAAAACCTCCCACCCCCTTCACACACACGCACACACAGAGGGAGAGCCACCCAGCACCACCCCCTCCAAAAATCCACCGAAAACAACAAGAGCCACGTAAGGGGAGAGCACATCCCCAGGATGAAACGAGCAGACAACATGACATGATACCGATACTAAACTGACACTTTGACATGGACTTAACCCTAAAAACGCTTTGTTGGCTTTATTGGTGTCGGTTGGCCTGCTCTCTGGCCTACGTACCCAAGCCCTCAGTCCCCCCAACCAATTCCCCCCTTTTCCCTGGCCATGTGCGTGCCAAGGTATCCACTTGATTTTTGCACTAATTTACGTGGATTAAGCGCTCGACGGGGCCGTGTGACCTGGGGTATTAAGCTTAAATACCTTTTAATTGACAATTTGTGTTTGGCCATTTGATGCCTGATTTTGTTTATTTATTGCGTGTGTGTGTGTTGCTCCATTAAATGTAAAAAAATTGGTGGCACACAAAAGGGAAGCCCTGATTAATCTCTTGGGTAAAACCTTTTTAATACACCTTCATTAGTTAAGGGAATAGTTGTAGTTTCAAAAAAGGGGGGAATTAATTATCTTTAATTTAGGTAATTAAATAAACTATTATTTCAAATTAATTTTACCTTTTTAAGCATTTATTTAAATAATATTTTCACTTTTCGTGACTTTAAACAAGAATCATACAATATAAAGATGTAGATATCCACAAGAAAACCCATTTTCCTCTTTAACCACAATTAAAAACATAAATTTAATACAAGCATAATTTTTATAATTCGTTTAAGAACAAAATAAATTTTGTTTAAAAGAGAAATATTTATTGAACTTTTCCTTAAATAATGAAATCAATAAAACTTTGATCAAACTTTGCCACCATTTATTCCCTTACTCCCAACTCTCCAATTAATCTTTGCTCCTATTTTTTTTCTTTTGATCCAAGAAGTATCCTTCAGCTGCAGGTGAAACTTGATCTCATTTGTATGCCACTAAATTGTGGATAAACTTTGCCGCAGCATTAACAATTGTGTGAAGCTCCCTCTCCTCTTCCTTTCCCCGGGTTAATTCGATCCATCAGCTGCAAGTTGTTCCATGAAAAGCTGAAAAGTCTCGCCACACAAGCGAAAAGTTGCACAAAAAAGAAAAATTGCTTAAATCAGCGATTTTTTTCGCTTTTATCTAGATTTTATTGGAAAGAAGGGAGAGCAAGTCAGCCGCTTAAGCTGCCGCACGGTGCAGCCTCGTCTAATTGAACCCAACAGATATTTTCAATTAGCAGCAAAACATTTCTGAGCTAAAAAAGTTTTATTTAATTTTTTCGTTTCCTTCGTACACGGTTTTTTTTTGTTCATTGCCTGCACCTTGAGCTTAGGGACCTGGGTGGCAGGATTCCTGCGGGGCGAACACGTTCAGGCGCCAATAAAAAAAGGCACCTTAGTGCTGGGAACTTTGGCCGGCGGCGGACAAACTTTTTAATGCCATTAAAGAACGAAAAACTGAGGCAACAAGACGTCGAAAGTTTTTCGTTTGCCCAAAAGGTAAGCCAGGAAAAATAGCCAACTAGAATTACACGGAAAGAACTAAAGTGGGTATTCAAAGAAACCAATGGTTTATTCACTCCTTAATTGTCTCTACAATATATTCAAAAAAAGGTATCCTAAAAATATATTTTAACAAGTTATCCTAAAGGTAAGTCAGGAAATATAACACTACAATTACACTAGAAGAAGGAATTGTTTTCAATGAATCATCTGAACCTTAAAGTATTTATGTAATTTTTAGCCTTCTGACTCTATTTTAAATATATATTTTGAAAGGTATCCTCACTATAAACTCCTTATAAAATTAACCTAAAATGTTGACAGACTTTTTAAGGTAAAGCGAAAATAAACCAATCGATAATTTCCTAATTTATTTTTTCCTTTGTGTACTAGCAACAAATTCAATTTGTAATGGCTGAGACCGTGACAAATTTAAGCGACATTTAGACAGCGATCATAAATCATAAGTCTGTGCTCTCCTTGTTTCTGTATAATTTTCGTAACATTTTTGCGAACGAGCCTCTTTATGCAAGTGCGTAAATTGAATTGATAAAAGCGGGGCCAAAATGCAAATGCAAAGTGCGCCCGGGAAATGACTACAAAATGTTGAAAATCTACAACTTGAGATAAGGCCCACAGAGTTCAAACAAACTAATTCAAAGTGCGTCGTGGTGTCGTGGTGTCCTGTGCATGGGGTACTCGTGTCCTCGTGCCCTGTGCCGCAAAAGTACGCAACACAAATCAGCGCATAATGGCTGCCATACCAGTTGCCAGCTCCAATCCACATCCCCATCCCGGATCCACTTCCATATTCATGCCCATGTCCAGGGCTGTGTTTGCATTCTGCTGCAGAAATAGGAACAGGAACAGGAGCAGCGGTAGGACAGACCTCGACAGACCACGCATTTCAATAATTCTAATTAATTTATTAACGCTTATCAGCGACAATAAATTTGCCAGGGCCGCAGTATTTGTCCATGTGCCAGGACAGGAACA